>JAPYZR010001246.1:0-29823 GCA_030522945.1 Trichopria nigra | reverse complement strand
TTCTTATAAAAAATTCTGAAAGTATGAAACTCAGAAAATCAAAGCGTACCAAATTCAATACTTCGTGCCTACCTACGGTGCGGGTCGAAGTAATTTATGATATAATTGTGATCATTTCATAATAGTTTTTGACACATTCCTTAATTTAAATATATCGGAGCATTCATGAGCACATAATTTAGTAGGCAGTGAAAAGTTGTTTTAAAAAAATGACTTTCTTACTTGAATGCGTTTTATTTATTTATTTATTTATTTTTTTTTTTTTTTTGAGAAAAATATGTAGAACATGAAATTCTCCACAAGAAAGATTATGTGGAATAACGTCTTAGTGAGAAATATTTTTTTCGAGAATTAGTTATAAAGATATCATTAAAAATGTGCATAAAAGCATCGAATTAACGGTGTATAAACCATGTAATACTAGGAGGGGGGGGGGGGGGGCACTTGAACTATTGTCATTTACCGGAAGTATTGTTTGAAATCAATTTCGATAAGTTTTTGATTATTAAAAATTTTGTTCAGATTTTAATGAAACTTTTTAATATGCAAAATAAATAAAATTGAAAAAATACGTTTTTATTTATTAAAAATCATGTGATCAACACTAGTATTTGAAATTATGCACATAATTACCTTTCTTGATGATAAATATGACCGGTGACTTGAAATTCTGTGAGGGCAGATTCATCACACTGATCCGGCTAGATACATCTCGTATACAGTCGTCATTGATAATCAATGTCAATTTCAGAATGAAAAAAATTTTAGCATTCGATGTAGGTTGCGCCATTTCCATTTTACTAGGAAATTAATAATCCAAACTTTTACACTAACGCACTTAAATGTAATGAAATTACATACACATTATGAAGCAATTATCTCTACTAAATAATCTGGTAGTTAATTCACTAATATTAAGCCGATCGACTATGTTATTCAATAATGTTAAACGGGTTGTTTTGGAAATATTGAATTTTCACTTAGAAAACATGAGTTCACTCATGCAAGTCAATAAAAGAAAATTCAATTTTTTGGAATTTGGAATACGCAGATTCTATAACCAGCAAAAAGAGAAGTATAATACAGAACATCTTTATTTTTCTCGCGTCATAATAAATATTTAATTAATATAGGCTCAAGTAAATAAAATCACTTACCTCTAATAATATATATTAAATGGACCATCTATATAGAAATAATAACTAGATACAGAAATGCAAAAATAATAATATAGGAAAATTACCAAAGTTTTCCAATTAAATCCATATGCCGTACAACTTTCATTAAATTTGTTGCTAATTGAATCTGATATGTACGATTTGTTGATTGAGAGATATGGTACCAAATTGTATGCACATCAAATGCACATTACAGTATATTTAAGGAATTAAGTTAATTAAGCGTACACACGCCGTTATTGACTACTTGTTTATAGTCCCATCAACATTAGTATAAATCGAAGATAAAGCACAATTACTACAATTGACTTGTAGTAGTTGTGCTAATACATGCAAAATCCAAACATGATTCATTCGTGAATATCAGTTAGTACAATGCCAATATAAATATCGTCAAATAAAGTTCCAGTTAATACAGTTTATCGAAATATTGATTCCGCAATATTTGACTAATATCCGGTGTATAACATGCATGTGACTATTATTAAATGTAATTGCATTACATCGCGATGCCGTAATTCTTAACATAACTATTTAATTGTAAAATAAAAAATACCTCATTAGCAGTCTTCTCTGCAGTATTTATAAAGGTCCGCACCGGGACCGAAACGTCAATATTTACATTTTGGTTAGAAGACTGCTAATAAGGTATTTTTTATTTTACAATTAAAATTTTAAAAGCAGTCGTAAAGTTTTTAACAATTTTTTATGAACATAACTATTTGTATATTATGTATACAAAATCGTGTCTGTAATAAAGTTACCAATTATATTAATTATAATTATTTAGTAATCCTGTTGGAGTAGGATTTACAAATATTTCTATTCTTCTGTTACAACTTCCTAGTTGTCTTAAATGTTAACTTACATGCGAATTAGTTTTTGAGTGAAATCTGTCAACTGGTTGCCCAGTTTCTATTTAATAATTGCCAATGACTTGAGCTAAAAGAAGAAAATAATATATTGTTAATGATTTTTATTAGAATGGGCTTATCGTATATTTCCATAAGCAATTTATAATTAAAGTTTAAATTTATAATTATATTTTCATAATTAATAGAAATTGTAATCTAACGGCTTCGGTGCGTTTCGTTATGTAGCTAGTTGTTTCACCTACTAAACAATTTTAAATTGGGATTTGGAAAATTAGAAATTCTATCGAATAATCCGGTTATTTACTTCATGTAACGTAATCCTTCATTGACCCTTTGAAACGAAATTATGTTCTTTGTCATTATTCTTTGAAACTTCCTCTTCAGGGATACTTTGCCAATTAATTTCACTAATTGAAATTTTCAGAAAACAAATAAATAATACGCGTTTCATTTACTAAATTAATAGCAGCGTGAACCGGCGATCTACAAAGCGCTGCAATATCGATTCTGCTTAGTTATACTCCTCTTGTCAAAATATCGTAGCTTCAAACGAGAGGTACAATGGAAACATTCGATAGAGTTGCTTTTACTCGCCACACCATTGGCTATTATCGGTCGTTTCCTTTTATTTCTGTTGTATTTCCTGGCAATGGTACGAATAGCTACAAGTTGCCAATCACGAGATAGTTTTATATGCGTGCGGACATTTAAATTTGAGTTTTTGGCTTGATCTGCGCATAATAACTACTTTCAATATTGCATAATAATACTGGTGATATGCTATTATTATGTATGGAACAATGGATTTTTAAATCTATGCCATTACCATTCGGCGTCAATGTTGTGCATTAAAAAATTACTTTTTTTATTTGATGGATCATGAATTATTAAGTGATTTCTGTTTGATTTTATTAGTATTTAAAGGCCTTTTATTTAAACTTAAATATAAGATTTTTTTAAATTTGATATGATAAAATAATGGTCGTTCCTGAAATAACATTCGGCGATGTGTGAAAAAATGGTCCAAGAAACTGTTACTGAGAAATATAATAATACAACCCTAGTAGTAATTAACTATGGCGCTAGTTCGCGTCACTGCATATCATCATGGCACTGGCTAGCGCCATAGTTACTATCTACCAGAGAAAAATCGTTATTAATTTTTTGTTTAATTTATTAATACATTAATTTATAATTTATATAAAATATAACAATCGAAATATTACAATAATAATACCTAATATAAATACTTAAATAAGAAATGATAAATAAGACAACATTTTTTATTATAATTTTTCAGTAAATTTCATTCTACATGAAACGATTTACAGTACAATATATATATATAGCAAAAGAAGTAATTAAGAAATGTACTCTGTGCGATGAAAAATCGAATAAGAGTCGATAACGTTAAGTTGTGCATTACCAACGTTATGCTTTAAATAGCTGTTTTACTTGAATTTATAAATTTATTCCTACAGTTTTCATCAGCTGAATTTTAAAGCTGACTACGACAAAAACTTATTTATATAATTTTTTTATTTATAAAAGTTATTTTCTAGGTTAAATTAAAATTTCCAATTCTTAGACAGTTCAGATATTTACCATGTTAAAGGCATAGGAGAAATGGATAGTGTAAGAAAAAAATGGATAGATTTCTACTAGGGTTATTATTTTCTATTAATTTATTAATATGTTCAAGTTTGAACAACGAGAACAATTTAAACATATAGCTTATAAAAAATTGCACTGAAAGGCATTCAAAGTGTATTCAAATAACGATAACAGGAAGTGCCCACTAAAGTCCTGCTGGCAAAAATCGTCTCCTATGTACGAGCTGTGTCATGAATTTCAGATTTCTACCGTTTCCTTGTTTACTTTTCCGAGCTACTAGACGGTAGGCTTTCGGAAGCATTACAGCACCGCATGAATCAAAACACAACAATAAAAAGTGAGGAAGGGACAATAGACTTTGAACCGACATTTTATTTATTTATGACACGTTATTATTATTATTTTGGCACTAAAGTCATTGCTGACATCTTACTAGTCATTTTATATTCACTTATGATGCAAATATAACTTCGAAAAAATAGGTCGTCGACAATATTTACACTAATTTACGAAAGTAACAATTATCATCAAAATTGACTGTTGTCAATTTTATAAGCAATAAAAAATACCAAATTTTATTGAAATACAAAGGAGATAACAATTAATGACCGAGAAATTTCAAAGTCGAGAGCAAGTTACTGAGTACTGAAGAAAATTTAGCATCGTGAAATATTAAAAAATTAATGAAAAAATGTTAAAAATTGTTTTCGACTTCTATACCTTTTAATTTTTTTTTTTTTTTTTCATGCACAGATCTCCAAATATCTACTTTACCTGCTATACATATATCAAACTTAGAAAATTAAATTTTAACAAAGTCCTATTTTTCCGAAAATAAGGGTTCGCAGATTTTGAAACATGCGCTCTTTTCTGGACAGAAATACTGGAATATCGTCGAATTGTCCGAAAGATATGTTTACTACACCTAAGTCATAAAAAGTTTGTGTTCGCTGAAAATCCAACTTCAGGCAATAAAATCCGATGGATGATGAATCGCAAGCGAAGACGACATGTCTGTGAACTTTTATGGCTCCGTCATTCATGTCCCTGAAAATTTGAAGATTCAGGAGAAACCCGAAAGAAAAAGCGCACGAGATGATGTACATGCTACTTACCACGTATTATAGGATCTTACAAGAATATCTCCATTGAAGATATTAATAGATTGTAAAAGCACTATTGAACAATATTATTCTAGGAATTATAAGACATTATAAGTTTCGTGATGGCAATAGCGGTATATTTCATTGGTGTAGTAAATCGAGTCGAAGGCAGTTAAAAAAATGTTTTTATTGTAAATTACTGCTACATTGAAAGTTAATAATTTTTCTATTTTAAAGTGATTTCTCAGATCACTATTATGATAATTTTAGTAGAAATTAGCTTCACTTTTTCATGACTCGTTAATAGATATTGATGCATGAATACTGCGGTTGCCAAGCGCCATTTGAATAGAGTATGATTTCTCCCAGTGCCTTATGGAGTTCTTGAAATGTTTTTCATAATCAGGAAGTACATAATTTGTAACCAATTTTTAATGAGAAAAATGTTCGTTTTTAAACATTGTGATTTTCTTGATGGCTACGTGGTGATTCATTACAAAATAGTATTGAGTGATGGCAAACATCTTTAATGAATCTACTCTTTTGAATGCTTACAATTTTAAGTAATCGAGGATTGGCATGATAAAAGATATTTAATCGGAGATAATTTGTAAAAGTTTATTTTAGAGACTTGTATTGCAATTAAATTACATCGAGAAAAAATTTAGTCGTAGGCACCGATTAAAGACTTCACGTTCAAGGTAACGATGAAGCGGAGCTTAGCTAGTCTGCGGGAGTTCCGATTAACAATTTACAGCAATTTAAAGACCTGGTACAAAAGATAAAGAAAAAAAATCATGAAAAATCTCATAGCAGATCTGTGTGAGCGAACAACGAAGTCCGATCACGTATAAGACTCTGCGGTCTTATCTCTCCGGAAAGTTCTTTAGTCGTACGATCGGGAAAAGAAGAGAAAAGAGAACGGAGGTTTTCAGTTCGACCGTTTGGATAGACGGTTCAATATACATTCACATTCCAATTTCCTGCTTCAATTACTTTCCAAGCAAGCGAGTAAGCAGATGCCAATGCGCGGTTGATGAAGTTTTGCGAGATCAGATAAGACGAGAAATAAGGATGACAAAACTTGGTCGGTACCATTACGTTTGTGCCTTACCTTTTCCTTGACCATTCTCACCATAGTTCCATTACGTAATTTACGCAATTAAAGAGTAATTATGCCAAATTATAATTATTTTAGTTTTTACTTTACAAACAAAATGCATGTTAATACATAACGAACGCTGTGACCAAATTCTGGAAGTAGTAAAACCAAATATATCGTCAGAAATATCCGTCAATAGATTTTGAAGAACAATTTTAATCTTTTAATTCTCTAAAGCACTATAATTTACCAAGTCATATTGTGTCAGGTGCACTGGTGCTCATGAGATACTTTTAAATGAAAACCTACTCAGACAATACCGATTTACATATACGAACTCGATGTGATATATATTCGACAGATGCCTGTCGATTCCTGCTTGCTATTAGAGAATGCATTTACTAATTACTTTTATTTATATTCTTTAAATATTCAAAGAAAATTGTTCTTCGTGATTCTTTTAAACGACATAATTTTCTATGCTTAGTTCAACAACATTTTTTATATAAGTTTGTTTAAAAAATGTTATTTTCTATTATATGTTTTTAAAACTAAGTTTAGGTACTTGTAATATACTTAAAATTCATTTTCCCTAGCCTTTTAGATATTTTATAGTTTAAAAACATTGTTTTTACAGAAGCATTAATTCTTCAATTTAATAACAAGTATTTCTTCGTTATTCAGGAAAACAGATTGGTTATTTTAAAATTACTTATTATTGTTTATCAACTGTAATTAAGGATATACTAATTAAAGATGAATAAAAGCATATGTACTAGCGGAATTGAATACAAGAAAATTTTTGTAATTTTACACTTATTCTAACATTTTTCTACGGATTTAGCAATTTCATCTGCAATGAAGTAAGATTTTAGAACGAAGTTAATTGTTATTTATTTAATTTTTATAAAAACATCGTTAAAATATACTGCACATGTGCATATTTCAATTATTTCGTATTACGCGAAAGTATATTTTCTGATGTATATATATTTACTTATCAGATTATTTGACGAGCCGTCAGAACTTTATCGTTTACATCTGCGGCGGATATTTCAATGGTTGAGATTTTGTAGCGATTTCAGCTAAATGGGGTGGAACTCGACACACCTCTCAGTGGAATGTTAAATCAAATGCCTGAACCTCTTCTCCGATTAAAGTTCCCAGGAGTCGCTTCTCCAGTACTTTACAGGATTTACTCACACGTGCTCACGTGACATGGATATCGACTGGTCACGTTTCATTATCGCACTGTGTTACTAGAAATCTAATAGTCGCTTTTATTCTTTCAAAATAAAAAATGCATATCTATATAATACGGAAATTTTTATTTTAGCACTTTTTCTTCTTTTCTACGTTTTTCCGTTATTTCCGTATTGAAATATTTTAGTTTTTGCAATAAATCGTAAAATTTTTTAATTTACTCTTTTTAAGGAAATATTACTATTTCATACTCATATCAGACACGGAATATATGATATCATACTGTAAATAACAATGCAACACATTTTTTATAAATCTTTTCAATTTCATTATGATCGATGTATTTAGCACAAGACAATCTCGAAGTAAATTATATTTCATTTTTATATAAATTGTATTTTATGTAAATTTGAACATAAGGAAAGTTACATTCATGTTTAATTCGTGCGTGCCATCACGTATTGCATTATTAAAATTAAATACAGCATATGAAAAAAAATAATTACAAATTTGTCAATTGCATAGAATTAATTGCATGTATTCCGTAATAGAAAATGATACCAGTTTCTGCCCAATTTTTCTAGCCCCTACATGTTAAAGATAATAGGGTCCAAAAAAGGGTCATAAACTGGTCTTATTTTACTGCTAGTGTTCTTTTATGTTTATCTCACTATTGCAATCACATACAGGGTGAGTGGTTCAAAATAGGACATACACAGTCTTTCGTTGGATTTTATAAATTAAAATCTGCATTTAGTATCATATATCGCATCTACGCATAGAGGCATGTGATATATAGAACCAAAGGATTTCAGTTTCAAAGTAATATGCTATTCCTAATCAGACCAATATATAAAATAGTATATTTTCAATATTCAAATTTTACGAAGCTAGACGATGGTGTAGAATTTACTTCTGGATTCGAATGGTCCATAGAAATCAAGAGATGTTAAAAGTACAGGAGATGGTTGTGATGAACCAAGGATACATATTGAATGCCTTCGTAAGATTTACCTTTCATTCTCCAACGTTATCACGTAAAACCACCCAGAATCCGATGCATTCTCCAATGAAACACCTGGATCATTCCTCCGGCGATTAAACGTCTCATACGTCATCAGTTTGGAGCATCGAAGTAGAATAGAAGTTCGAGGGAATTCTTCGAGTATTCAGCCGTGTAGCTCAAGTAAAGCGACTGGGGTCGGTGCGCGCTATAATTGCTCAGACTAAAGCGAGCTAGCTTCTATTGGTGGGCAGAAGACAGTGCTTGGATCCCAAGGTTTCTTGGTTCACTGCATTCCTAATTTGTAATAGCTTGCATGGGATGGACTGTAGACGATGAAAAAAGGCTAAATTGTCTAGAATCCGGTCTCATCTTCTAAAAGCCTGACGTTGGATGACGCTTTTATCGGGTGCAACACGTGGAATTGCCTCTAACTTTAAAAATATACCTTCTTTGCTACAAATAGCTAGAATAAATAATAAACAATTATTTTTTATTATTGATATTAAAAAATATTATATTATTTATTCGGAATAGTTTGTAATATTTTATTATAAATACCATATTATCGTATAAACTTGAAATTTTTCGATATTCTGCGATTTGGCGAATGGAAAATTGTTTATAGGTATTTATTACATGTTGTCGATTATCGTATGAAAATTCTGGAATTATAAGGATACATATGTATGTGTTACATATCTTATTTAATTGCAACTGTTAAAATAAATATCACTTTCTAATAACATGCATAGTGTGCCCTATAATACCGGTGCGGATCGCATTACTTGCTATCATAGCAAGTCCTAAATAATTCTATTAAGATATCCCGTGTTGCAAGCTAATTTTGTTACGTATGGAGTCAGGTATTGCGGTATAATCTATAATTGTTTTACCTATTTTATATGAAAATCTTCCTAAGAATTATATTGTGAAGAATTTTAGTTTAAAATGTTAGGATGACAAATTTTACAAAATCTAGTTATGCAAAGATGATATATTCAAAATCGAATATAGTGTAGATTATAGCAATATTTGTATATATTCTGATGTGTGGCCATTGTCAGTGCGGAAGGCCACGTATTTGAAAACAACCTGAATTTCCATTCCCATGAAGACTGTTTAATCATCAATAAAAAATAACAATTATCAAATTGCTAAAATGAATGAATAATATTATGGATCAATATTAAAGAGTAAATTTAACTTTCAGTAGTACAGTTATATTTGGATATATACCCCAACCTGTCTACTATCAGCAGAGATTTAGTACTCTGGGCAGAATATGGGACGTAATTTAATTACCTATATACATAAGAGTAGCAAGTGAAATAATAATTGAACTCCCTAGATTATATATATATATATATATATATATAAAATCTGAAGAATAAGATTCATCGGTTTCATTAAAATGTGTAAAGCTCTGTACGTTCGTCATAATAATGTTAAAATTTGTTTTCAGTATTTCGTAGATATATTTTACGGATTGATAATGTCTTCAGGATTGCATTTCATTCTACACAGTTATATATTTATCATAAAATTTAGGAATACTTGAATTTTATGCGTATTGTAAAAATGATATTCGCCGCTCGATTAGTCCTCTTATCCACGCAATATCTCTCTTCGAGGTCTCTATTTATGGGCGTGATATGTACGTAGAATCATGTCTGCTTTCCCCACCGGAAATTACCGCTTGCGGCGTTGTCCGGAAATTCGCGAACGAACCTCTATAATAGTAATAAGCTGCCCATGCAAAGCCTTAGTGGTAGGTGGCAGTGCACCCCAAGCAACTTTGTATATGAAAACTTAATAAGCGAAATACCCGTAACAGTACTTTCGTACATCCGCCAACTCTTGTACTGAAGAATCGTGTAAGGTTGATTCAATATTGCCGTGTAATTGCCGTTAGAATCGTCTACTTCCTGTTTCATTTTTAAATCATATTTTATAATTTTTTTTTAAATCTGCGATTATTCGAGAATCTACTCACTGTATTGTTCGATTTTTTTATATACAGTACTTTGAAGCGGAAACATATTCACAACATTACTTCATGTTTATAGCGTACATATACATGCGCTCGAGTTAAAATGTTCATTTCGACCTAAGACCACGAAGCACATTCTATTTTGCAAGAAAATATCTATTCAAGCTCAAATAATTGTTGACTGAACAAGGAATAAATATAACTTTAAAGTAGTAATTTTTTTTTTAATAAGACATGACAATAATTCATTAACCATAAAATCGATGTTAGAAACTAACGAATAAAAATTCTCGAATAACAACTAATAAGCAGAAGTTACACAACCATAAAAGTTGAAATTTATATTGATCGAGAAATTTTCAACTAGCGAAATGTATAATGTTTCTTTGAAAATCACAAAAAAGAGGCGAATATTTTTAGGTTTTATCCTACATATCAGGTATTCCACAACTGACGGACCGTATTAAAAGTATACGAAGAATCACCCGTTGCAATAATAGCCGTCAGTTGTGGGACACCCTGTATATAACGGGCTTTTCATTGTGATGTAATACCACCGTTATTTTTTTTTTTGAATGGTAGATAACGTAGTAAAAATGCACGTTGGCACAAGTTTTTTATCTATACGAGAAAAAGAAAAAGAATCAGAGATATAAAAACGTGCGAATATGGATTATAGACATTTGATTTCTGTTGAATATTATGTTACACAAATGTATTAATTTCTCTCTCGAAGCGCTTAATAACGTATCAATCCAAGTTTGTGTTGAAATTGGGCTCAGAGGCAGTAAAGGCTTGCTGCTTGCTTGAGGGGTCAATCATCCAAGAACAGCCCGCGGCTTTCGCTGTTACACCTCGACGATCCCTAATCGATCCGGTACCGTATCGCAGTTATCTTGCCGCTTTAATAAAAGCTTAAAAGTTCTGACTTAAATGATTTAAAGAACGAGCTGACCTATTAACGCCTGGTGTCGCAAGAGTCAATTTGCGACTATATTGTTCCGATATAAAAGCGTTATTTAAGGAATTCTATTCGAATGTTATATCTAGTTCTGTTATGAAGTTCAGCGGTGAAGAGTTCACTATTATTTATTATGCACTTGAGCTATATAATTAAATAACATCGTGTAATTAACCCTTTCTCTCTCTCTCTCTCTCTCTCTTCCTTGTTCTATCTTTCTATACTTTATATTTACTTGAAGTAATTTCCTTACAAGATTTAACTTAATTTGGGAAGAACTGGATTTAAAGTATTTCAACGGGACCTTTTACAAAATGACATTATATCTAATTTGCCAGTATTTAAAAATAAAAAAAAATCAGACATAATCCTTATGGGATTCAAATATTATTTTTGGTTGGCCTTTATTTTTGATAATTATACACATACTAAACATTTATTATTATTATTCTTAAAATACAGATAATTACTTTTATTGTAACACGTCATTTTATTATTTTTGGATACACTCAATTCTGTGAACGACCTTTGTGGATTTTACAATTTACCGGCCCATTTTCGGATTTTTCATTTCCGCTCCTTTCTGTAATTATCTTGCCATTTTGCGTCAGCTTTTTGCTATCATACCTTCCGCTTCCTCCCGTGGTCTTAGCCTTTCACTCTGTCCTTAATATCATCTCTGTCTCCATTTCTCTATCTTTTGTCTCCTCCGCGCAATAGTTGCGGATAGCAGGTCCCGAAGGGAACGCAAGGCTGAATAGACCAGGCGGGACTTCCATTGCAAATATTATGTTAAATCTTCTCTGAATAGGACAATAATCTGCTTCCTATTATCAGTGTCTTAAATAGGGGTATAAGGGCATCATATTAAACCTATATTGTTGTACTGAGTACCGGTAAAGCCTGCATAAAAGCCGAGGACTCCCCATGGGAAATACATGGGGAGTTCGTACGTTACTCTTATGTGAAGATGAGAAAATAATGTCAATAAGTCTTACTTTATCCAATCGGCAAGGTCGAACCGATCGGACTGTTCTTATTGATCTGAAGTAGTTATTCAAGGTATGGTGATGCGTACGCAAAACTTCTATTCTCGATTTAGTTTTGCTATTCAAACAATGCACATTATTTAATTGAATCGTTTTCGTACATTTCAACGGAAATTTAAGAAAAGTAGCATCACAAAAACAATCATGAATAATGTACCAATAACGTAACTATACTTTGTAATAACGTAACTAGAACGTAACTATATTTGAATTGTATAGGAAAATTCTTATTGCATCAGGTTTTGTTAAATGATTTATTTTTTCTTCAAAGAAAGCATATGAGAATGAATATCCAAAACAGAAATATCTTTTCTCTTTATAAGGAAATGAGGTAATGTTGAGGTTACTAGGCAAGGTTATAATGCCAATATACATTATGCAGTGAGAAAAAATATAAAAAGTATTATACTTCTTTAAAATCATGTCGCTACGAAATGAGATATAATAATGACATTTTCAAATAATTCGTTGCACGAAGATCATTAATATTTATTACCTTACGTTTAAATCTATTTATATCATGTATATATAAATATACTGTCGACGATTTGATTTATATTTTCTTATCAGAATTATATTTTAAATATCACAGAAGTAAAGATTAAATATTCTACATAATTACTAATATGTACCAATTAATGTCTAAAATATTATTTCAAGCTTAAAATAATACTACTTAGCAAAGTGCATATTGCCGATGCTGGAAACTCGTTGACGTAATTGGCATCGCGACATGCAGTTAAACCATAAAGTCCAAGCAGTTAAGGTGTAACACATGCGGGAAAACGAATGTAATGGTTACAGGAACAACGTTAGAACCAAACTCAAGTAAACCCTTGATCCTAAACTTATTTAATGGAGCACGTCAGCGAAAGCTAGGCCTTTATTGAATGTTCATGCACAGCGTCCGTAATTTTTCTTAATATGTTCAGTTTTTTAAATAATGATAAATAAAGTGCTAAATACGGTACAGACATAACCTCGTGCGAAGAAACCTGTAAAGAGCCGAATAATATGATAAAATGGTGCATGTCTTTGAAAAATGTACTGCGTATAATCATAAAATCGATACCATTAATATAAGTTACCTTTCGATTTATTATATAATTACATTTAATGGATAGTTTTAATTACATGCTGAAATTCGATAATGAATTGGCTGTTGCGTGCGATGCTTGAAGGCTATTTGAGGTCCCAACGGATAAATTAGTGGAAAAGAATGGAAAAAAGTACGACGCAGTCATCCAAGCGAGACCTAAAATGCTTTCACATCGCTGACTGACCGAACTTGTTGCAACTTTGTATCCTACAGACAGAAAATTGAGTGCTATTCAGGGAGCTCCTTGCTCATCAATAAATGTTAATTCGCAGTATAGAGACGCAAGTAACGTTAAACTCTGATTTCCAACTGAAAAATCTTTCTACTTCAAAGACTCTTATTGTAGTTTTGGACACCAATTATTAGCAATAGCATTTTTAAAAATACCACATATTAATAGCACTATATATATGAAATGAATATTGTTCAGCAGAGTAGGCATTTTGACATTCAATAAATTTGATCATAATCTTTGACTGTAACAATTATAAAAAACATATAAAAGCTGAATTATTTAGTGATAGCGGTAGCTTCGTGAAACAATTGATTGCAAAAAATGAATATGATAAATGATATTCACCGTGTAATTTTACGATCACTAATTCTGATTTTAGGGTCAAAATTGCTATTCAAAAGGAAATAGACCATTTCGGTTATCTTCTGCCATTTCGGCCCCTTCGCGGTCTTGTATACACGTCGTACATTATCATGCTTCCGCTACGACAAAGCTCTAGTGGAAATAAGCACTGACCTTTATGACTCCATTGCAAGAAGTCGTAGAATCTAATCGATTTAAATCTGATCGGATTTGACTTAATGATAACTCAGTCACTTTACCTCGGTTCTTTTTGGCAACCGAATTCACTATAAATGTTGGATAACGGTATACACTAAAGTGTGTATTTGTAAGTAACATTTGAAATAGAACGTAACTTTATTATCTATGAGGGGATTTATGAGGATCTTGTAAATTACATCTGCAACAAAATTCATGTATTTTAATTAAGAACTGAACTTTAGTTTGTAGTTTTCGAGGTCCAGCAGTTGCACTTAGTTTTGGAACATGAAGTGCTCCATACCGCAACTTACGGCTTGATATACATCTGCGTATTTCAACCCCTTTAGGAATACTAACTTCGGAGATGCGGATATACTAGGCCAATTAAAAAGATTGAAGTTAGGTGCGCTAAATTGATTGTAAACGTCTGTATAATAATGTTTTGCATAAGATTAAGAGTTTGGATCTTAACTCTGTTTTAACTCTGTCAATAATTTCAAATTAACTATTTTGACGCTAATATTGTAAATGAAGTTTACACAAACCCTAGTAGAAAATAAGACCAGTTTTTGGCCACTTTTTCTGGACTCCATTACTATTAACATAGAGCCCAGAAATTGGGCAGAAACTGGTGTAATTTTCCACTAGGGAATGTTTGAGAATAAAACGTATTTTAGTAATACTTACTAATATAACGATATTACATTAATTAACAAAAAAAGGAAAAGTAGGATTTGTAGTTAAAAATGAAGTTATAAGAATTATTATGATATTAATAAAAGGCTAAATTGAATTGATTTACCTTATGTACGTTTTCATATTTGTCGAATTTGAGTAGTGGAAAGTTTTGCCCGTTCAAATTGAGGAATCAAACTGGAACGTTGTTACACTGGACCCAAAGCTCTAACTACTGATCCCAACTTCTGTATAGTATCATCCTCACGATCTCTTCAATAACGATTGTTCGTTTAATTGATCCAATACGTATATCAAGCACAATATTTAATGAACGATTGTTAACAATTTCTGATTGCGTCCGAAATCCTTGTAAAACTTTAGAAATAAATTATTTACCATATATTTACTTAATGGACATTAAGCTAATGATCTTTATAAAATAACTTTAAAGTTTTGATTGAAAATGTTGATGATAGTTACAAAAGTTGTCATGTTGATTTGTCAATTATAATTTACGCGTACGCCCAATTTATAAAAAACGGATTTAAATTATATTCTTCATGAAAGCGACATATTATCGAATAGTATCGAACTTTTCTATGTAACCTTTTTTTTTTTTTTTTTTTTAAAAAGTAAAAATTTTACTATTTGACAAGGCAGAATGTTATATAATGCATGTATATTAGTGTCATTTCTGAATTTTGATTCCATAATTTATGTACTCAAGTTTGGATGGAGTTAATGCGCGTTCTTAAATGTTTTAGAGAAAACTGTCATGATTTGCATATGAAATTATTATTTATTGTCAGCATTCCAATATCTAATAAATAAGATTATGCCACAAAAATGATGCATTCTCTTTGTATTATTTTGGAAGTTTTAGCATTTGAAATACAAACATAATATCGTCCACTTTAATCCGCAGATATACATGGTTACTTTTTTCTTGCCTTAGTTGAAAAGAAACGGAAATCGCCTTTTATACGACTTCTTTTATATAAAGCTTTGACCGAACATTTGAGACGAAAGTCTTTTCAAAGGTCTTAGGTAGTAACGATTTAACGATGAGCTGACGATTCTTTAGGCTAAACTTGTCAGGCGGCCTTCGGCAATGCCGTTATGCGCGAGATTTTCAATTTAAATTGTAATTCTTGAAAATGCATAGAATGTATAGAATTTTGGCACTGTTAATGCGTTAAGTTTAATAAAAGAGGTTTTTTTATTTAAAAAGATGCTAAACATTTCGAAAATGTCATAGTTTCCTAGTTTTTTATTTTATTATTGATAAATGATTACCCTTTTATTGGGTTATTGGTTGAATAATAATCTTTTGTCAAACTATAATCTCTAAGAATATTTCAAAAGAAATCATACCATTATACAGAAATAAAAATGAAGAGAAATATTTATAAAAATTATATTGCGCACATGTCGAAAAACAATATGACTTAATGTAAGAACCTTTATTAAATTGCGTCGTGAAGTCATCGTTGTCGAAATTCAACATATAACCTCTCAAACTTTTGCCACCGCAGACCGCAAGCACGTGTCCTAGATTCAAATTCGGACTTGTATATACGTTCGAACTATAGTTGAGGAATCTAACATCACGGTGATTGACGCGTTTGAAGCTCAACCTGGATTACAGAACATGACTTCTTGCTCTAAAGGCTAATATGGTGACTGAAGTAACTTGTTTCAAAATTTGCTACCCAGAAACTAATAGACATGATCGTGTAATACAAATCATTTATCAATAAACTTTGCTAATCTCCACTCCTTGATTTTCATTTATATATATCCTCAGCAATTTACGACATTACATTTTTACAATTTTTAAATTGTTGCATCTGTCATTGTTGATTGTCATTGCTGAATCTATATATGTTATCTTTCATTTCTTCACTTAGTAGAACAATCTGTCAAACGTGATCGATAAATATATGCGATTAAAATATACTTCGCACAAATAGAAAATTTTCACAAACTTCCGAATCCCAAACCCCTACAATGATCTCAGATTCATTTACTATTAGATTTATCATCTTTCATCTGTCTTCTTTTTACCTACATTACCTAGTCTACCTTGTATGCCTTCACTCTCTACATGTGAAGCTGAATATGTAACGATGAGTGAAGCCAGCTACGATATGGTATCTCTATTCAATTCACTAAAATTGATTTTAATTAATCCCCCACTGCCTATGATTCTGTGGTGCGATAACAAAGCAGCCATCTTTAGTGCAGAAACTAATGGAGGTAATAAGTTACGACATGTGGTAGATGCCAGATCTAATTATATTAAAGAATGCATAAAAAGAGATTTAATTAAAATCAAGTGGATATGTTCAAGAGATCAACTTGCGGACATATTTTCTAAACCCCTATCATTTGAATTACACAAACGACTTATAGATAAAATTATGAATAGTAATATCTAATCATTATTTTTATTTCGTTTATAGTAACAAACGAAATCGATTCAACCTTAATGGTTTTAACACAGAGAGAAGAATATCATAAAAATATACTGAATTATCTGTAATTGAGATATGATTGAATCATATTATACTTAAAACCAATTTCATGTTAAAAAT
Organism: Trichopria nigra; assembly: GCA_030522945.1. NCBI lineage: Eukaryota > Metazoa > Arthropoda > Insecta > Hymenoptera > Diapriidae > Trichopria > Trichopria nigra. The sequence continues at coordinate 12,590 of JAPYZR010001246.1, read as the reverse complement.
GTGTTATATAAGGCACAAATAGAAGAAAGTTCTGAAGACAGCCTCAGACAAGAGGAAGTATTAGATTTATCATCTTTCATTTGTCTTCTTTTTACCTATATTACCTAGTCTACCTTGTCAACGTTTTAACAAGCAACTCTCTCTTGTTTCTTTTAACTGTTTCTTTTTCAAAGATATATTAATAAATTAATTTGACAAATAACTTATCGCTGTGTTTATAATTATTCGGATTCATATTAAGTCGATCCGGACGTATAATTTAACATTTACGATACATGATATACATATTTCACCGAAAATGCAACCACAATTTTCTAGAGTAAAACATCAGCATTACGCATCAAGTACTTATAGAAGCACATAGGGATAACTATCTCTTACAGATCGCAAGTTCATTTATAGCATTTACTGCTTTACATGCGGTCATTCATGCATATCGTCTGATGAAAGAATGATTCCATTTTTTTTTTAAATAATTCTGTAATTCTTTTTGTAACTTCGACAAATTTTATATTGATTATAGAATAAAAATGTTACAAAATTGCTAATTCCTATAATATTAAATTCATTTTTTGGTTCGTAGTTTTTATCAATAATGATATATATTATTATTTTAATGTAATTTCCGACTATACTTAATAAATATTTTTTTTTTTTCATTGTCGTTTTTTTTTCATCATCACATGAAGTGTACTTTTCAAGGTTCTAAGGTTTATCAGAATGCAAGGCACTTCTGACGAGACAAGTGGGACGTTAGAAGTAAGTGGCGTGTCGCTCAAATGTCGAGTGTGCGAAACTTAAAAGACGTTTACGTTACAACAAAGATTCGAAATTAATGGTCAGGACGGAATGAATGAACAGCTGTTGCAAAATTTCTTTTTAAAAGTGAAGCAACTCTAAGGTTTATTTTTACCATGAACATTTTTTGTACACTTTCGCTAGGCCAAACGTTCATTTTATAATAATTGTGAAATTATGGCTGTAAAAAATGAAAAATAACCAGTAATAATTATTGCATTAGTTTTTACTGTTTTGAATTGAGATATTATGACAATTATTTTGATTTTAAATAGAATATTTTTACATGAAACGTAACATTGTTTTCAAATGAGAAAACATATGCGGATACGTAAAGAATATGGAGACAAAACTTCGAATTACTTGTGGCAATTTACTTCTAGGAAGAAACAAATGAGACTGTACAAACTACTTTTAAGTTCATTAAAGTTCTCCATGGTAGAAATTAGTTGTTCCTAGATCTTAAAACAAATGTAATGTAATATAGTAGCCTTAATATTATTGTAATGCCTGTCCACTCAATCAATTTGTACTTCTCATATTTCAGAAAATTAATGTACCAACCGAGACCTTGCAATGATACTTAGTGTAATATAAGAGTAACAGAGAAGAGTATGTTCGTTACAAGAGTATGTCTAATGAATGTAGTAAAATGAATTTTTTATAGACACGCTCATTGGTATATGTCAGCGTAACTAAATTCTGATAATTTGATTTTTATTCTGTTTCAAATTTACTATTTTTTCCTGAATACAAATAAAATATGACTTGGTAAAGAAATTTTACATCCGTTTCCCAGTCATATTTTAGCATCACATTTCACGATAAAAATTTTTCGACTCAATATACAGTTTTATAGAATTGGTCAAAAGGAGTTCATTTCTTTCGACCTCAATCGGAATAAAAAATGCATACTTAAGGTTAGGTATGAAAGAATTGCTGGAAAACCATCAAAGCCAATAGCAGGACTGAAGTTGTAAAGGGTAGACGATAAAGTCTCTGAAAAATAATCCTCTGATATAACGACTTTTGGAGGAAGGTTGACGCCTCTCTTAATGTAACAAATCAAGTCAAGTGACATCGAGTCAAGATTTATTACTAAAAAAGTATATAAATGATAATAGTTATTTGAACCGTATATCTCCAGAGTGTTAACGGGTCTATTTATTACCGGATCCGTGGAAGACTAGGAAGATGTCAAAAAGGTCATATTAACAGATGCTTAACAATCCTTAATAATCACAACTGTATCAAAAAATATGTATAGGCAACCATCGTAATTCAGGAAATGAATGCATATTCGTGAGTGATATGGCTTTTGGACGGAAAGATTAATAACATTATTAAAGTTTTCAGAAATCCAAATAATCTCTTAATGCATTCGACACAAGAAGTTTCTATCCCCATTTATTTAGACGGCCCTCACATTATACAACAGGGTACAAAATGGTGCAGGATTAATTACTAACCCTCAAAGGAAATGTCATGATTAGTGGCTGTTAGTCATGTGCTATTGTCCACCAACGGGCTTCATTGGTCCCGTTTAGGCGTTGTTAAAATTGCCAGCAGTGCTTAGACATATCCTAATGGTTAAGAAGAGGTGGATATATATTACGTATATATACAATACAATAGGGATTTCATAAATGCTAATTGTGCAGTTAAAAAAAAAACTTTTGAATAGTAAAACAGTTTTCAATCACTGAAAAAATCCTACAGATTTTATAAAATCATGAATCATTTTGGTTATTATACTCTTAGTATCACATGTGTGCAGTAATACGACTGTATTGATGTGAAATTCATTAATTGAACTTTAATGATCCAATATATATTGGATCAAATAAAAATTTAAGAGAGTATTAATAATAAATCGATGGTAACAATCGCAAATATTTCTTAAATGTTTCAAAACGTCTTGGATATTTTGCGATATCTCAGATTTATTTTTGTTTCAAGGATATTCTTCAAGGAGATGTACATTTTTTAAAACTAATTGGACAGAAATTCGATTTGACGTAACGGAATGATGTAACTGTTTATCGTTATTGACAATCTCGAACTTTCCGATATTTATAGCTCCGAATAATAAGGAATAATATGATTCTTTAGGCATTCTACTTCGGAAATGGAATAACCAGTGCTTAACCGGCGATCGAAGGTACTCCGGACAAGAAATGTAGTACAATTAAAGAAAAGGAAGTATGTACAGACTTTCTTCGTCCCACTTTCCAGCAATTGAGCAACCGAATACACGAGCATCAAGTATTGATTTTCAAAAGACCCACGGTCGTCTACTGTCCCAAGTATCTACCATTACTAGACGCTTTTTGCATCCAATCGCGACATTCTTGAAAATGCCACTTGCCATGTATAGCTTACGAACCATTAAATTGATATGGTACTTGTCTTGGAATCTTCAGAACATAAGGATTAAAGAATATATTTTATTATGTTAAAATATCAACGTTGTTTCATTTTTGTAATAATTAATAATTAAAACTGTAAATCTTTAACCTCTGGAGGACCGGGAGCTACTACAGTGGCGTTCAAGTAGCGCCATCTTCTTCGATATACTTAATAATTAATATCCATAATCTTCATTTTTAGTCAGTTATATGTTTGCGTTTCAAAATGCTTATTCATCTTATAAAAATAAATTACTTTTTATTGTAATTGTTGAGCTTATTTTATAATTGTAAATAATTTACAATATACATGATTTTAACCAAACGTCTATTTAGTAAATTTCTATTAATAATATCAGTATAATTCACACGTGGATGTGTGGATTTTTATATACGATAATCGTTTGTTTCGTCATTGATACGACGAACTTAAACGATGAACTGTAACAGTCGGTACGTGATCATGCATAGAGTATGGTACGCGCACGAGCGGTCACGTAGAAGAACAATTGTGTTCAGATTTAAATTCACATTATATATACATTTCGTAATGGAACGTATCATTAAATTGAACTTTGACATTCTACACTCACACAATTTCCTTGTCCAACGTCCATTAGATTGAAATTAATATGTCATCTCTAACATAAAAATAATATTTATTGATGCGGTAAATTGCATATGGAATGTACATATTTTTGTTAAATATTTGTTCAATCTAAGAATACTCTGGTGGCTAGATATTCTAGTATTGAGTTTATTTATCTTGTAAAGAAATTGTATTTCATCCGCGTATCATGTAAAATTTGAGATTATATCCAGAAAAAGCAGCCTGAGGCAGCCGTACAATATTCAATCTTTCGAGGATGCACAATGTTGTTTATATCATAATATTGTTTACTTTTACCGGAGAACGTAATTCTATATCTGTATACATCAGAACAATATATTCTGAAGACCTAATGAATCAAACTTAATTAAGAATAGAGTTTACTTTTTACTTTACTTTAGTTCACAACATTGTTACGCTGTCAAATGTATGTTTTTATGTGATTTCATGACATTGCAACTGGACTTGCGAAATATTTCTTTTGTATTATCTAAAATCAATTACTTTCGATCCTTATTCTAGTAATATGCGATTTCTGTAAAAATTAAGGGAACGTTTGTGCAATAACGTTATCGCATAATGTCGCCAATTTTTGTGTGGTACAATGCTGTGAAGGACGGTTCATAGGGGTCTTCCGTGGGGGAGAAGAATTGAGTAGGATCGCTGAGGTTGATTTGATGAATAGCAATTGAACGACAAGGTTGACACCCGTTTTTGAGCAGCTGATCGGTTAGGTCTCTTGCTAGTGGAATCATTATGCGAGTTGTGTTAGAGGTCTCCAGTCAAAATCCAGCAATTAAAGAGGCCACTACCAGATTCCGGTGAGCTGTCGACCGCTGATTGTTATCACACACCGAGAGGTTCCCGGTGCGGGGACATGGGATGTGATCTTGCCCCTCGGCAAGATCATAATTATAGGCAAGAAATTAATAAAGATTGAAAAATGTTACTAATCCAACACTATACTGTTTCGTATCAATTTAATCTACAATAAATCATGGCAGAAATATTTTGCTTATTGATTACATGTAATTAATTATAATTTAATATTTTATCTAGTTTTGTGCAATACAGCTTAAAATATAATATATTTTATACTAAATTAATATAATTATGGCCGATAATAATTAATGAATATGTTACACCGAGTAAGGCGTAACTCTCCTGAATGTCGACACGAGATTTTAACACATACTCAATTAAGTTGTTTGTCGCCCCCACTGGCTTCCGAATTTAACGTATACACGACTACGAATGGGCAGGTCTGGTTAGAACTTGGGACTGTGAATAGAACTTAGACCGGCTACACCTGGCACGTTCTATAGTTTCCTTTTACTCTTGCCCAGATACGGGTGTTTCTCAGTAAAGTTGGTTGTGGCTGCAAAACAAATACACACCTACTTTATTCAAAAGATACGACGCCATTTCACGGGTAGCGAGTACCCGTACGGAAGTGGTCTGATTTTATCAGGCATAGACTATAGGGTATGGCGAAGAGTAAATAAAAAGGTGAACTGCGCGAATATTTAGATTTTTTGTCGAGATAACTAACAAAGCGTTTCTCCACTTACCACACTGATAGAAAAAATATGGCATTCCAGCGAAATATTCGGTATATGAACCAAATGTTTTGACTGGAATACCGAAATTTTCGCTAGGATAGCGAATTTGTTCTATCAGGGCATGAAGGCAAACAGAGTCTAATAGTTTCTGGTACAGTCAGTTCAATTTTTTAATAACAGACTTTGAATGTCCTATACATATATACAAAGTACAGTTACAAATAATCTCTTTAATGTTACAATATCACGAGATCAAATTAATTTCTCAACTTTTTCAATCGTTGAAACAAAAATTAGGGATTCTTACATTAGAATTCTCGATCAGAATCTTAATTTACATACAGAACGACAAAGAGTTTTAGTTTTGATATTAGAATCTCGCAGTTCACCACAACGTTTGCATATTCCAACTTCATTCGCGGCTCCGAAAAATTATTCAAAGTTCATTAATATTCAGAAATTTTCAAAAGGCATGTCCTGCATCCATGAGATAGCACCTCAGGAGTAGATTTATCGATAAGAAATTGTCCGGAAACACGTTGCCTCAATCACAGGCCTGCCAATAATGCTATATTTCATCCATACCACGAATTGTACTCGAGATAAGGCATTTTTATTGTTTTTCCCTAAAAATAGATTGAAAGGAAAAGGGGGCTATTGAACCACTAGAAGTGATAGAATACAATATTCGCAAAAAATCAATAATGACAATTATTGGCTATCCATTTCAGCCAATTGTATACACGGTCGATCACTGATTCGAATGCACATTCTGATAAAAAGATTAATCAGGAACATCCAATAATTTAATGAATAATATAAAAATTTTGTGAAAGATTGAAGCACCCATCAGGCGAATTTCCAATTCGTGAAGCTGACAATGCTTAAAATCTCTGCTAACGAGGTATAGGTAAATGGTCGCCAGCGTGCCGAAAGCCCACCCCGAAATGCCGACTTAAACGCTATCGTACATTATTTGAGAACCAAAGGGAACGAGGACCCCCTGGTGCACGTGGAATCTGGTGGAACTAATGCGCAATGACGTTTCGTGCACCGCCATAATGGTTCCCAATAACCTCGTTCGACCCCGATCGAATAATTGACCGTGGCAAGCAGTGATATTTAACGAACGCGTATTAGGCAACTGAGGATACCGCGCGTGCTCAATTCGTGTCTGCATAATTTCATCTTAATTAAGATCAATAGATTTTGAATATCGGTTTCCTGTCGGCAGAGATTTACATCCTTCGATCGAACTTCATTACAGTTCAATACACAGAGCGCAACTGCGCGTGCTATTCACAAATCACATAGTATGCGACGCCCGAAGGTTAGTGCGCTTCTGTGGGACCGGTTCGTTACACATTATAAATATCAACCATATAATCGATAAATGCGGTTATCGAAACGATCGCTGCTTGTTAGCAGCCGCTATTTCCACAAATCGCGACAGTAACATATTATTGTTTAACAAGTACAAAGTTCCGATGATCCATATTTTCTGTCATTTTAGCGTACACAATAAACGAGTTTGTTCTTGTAAGTCAGCCTCATTCAACCATCAGCTCTCTCCACTGGGAACTGTACTCGCCCAGTTGCCTCATAACTGTACTCGTCCAGTATTATGTTGCACTGAGTTAGGGAAAATTTTAACATTATTGTACTCATCAGAAAACTAGGATACTGTAGTTACCAGTGAAAAGTACTGATAGTTTCAGTTTGTCAGCGCTCTTCTATTTGCATGTAACTATTACTGCATTTCGTGATTATGCGAAACCCTACTATTAAAAAAAAAATTATATAAAACAAAAAAGAAACATCGAATTGGTCTACTCTTTATGCTGCATGTTGATATCTCTGTAATGCTAATAAGTAAGAGTAGATAGTCTGTGGTAGAAGGTTCAAACAGATTAAGTTCCGATCGGAGGTACTCAATTTCCTAGTCAGTACTAATCTACATATTGTATTTCATTATCAGTTATCAGTCGAGCTCAATCCTTTTGTAGAAACTTGATGAAGATTATTCCCCCAAATTCGCTCAAGCGTTATATTATCATTTAATTCCAGCATAAAAATATCGAATCGAAAACGTTTATGTTATAATCAAAATAACACCGATAGCTACGGTGACGTCGCAGCGAAAACTGCTTCATTTTGGTCACCGCAGCTCTTTTACAGCTATTTGGGCTGTTCAGTGTTTCTTGGGAAGTATAAATTTTCAATTTCATACTTACAATTTTAGCCCTCGAAATTAATGATTACAATATGTGATATTGAACAAAACTATTTTCGCAAAAATTTCGTACAAATTTTATAGAAATTTCAATTGTTAATATTATTTTTATTGCTCATTTCGGCTTCTTTCGTCTTAAGCGAACGTTCTTCGCTGCGTCCACAATGATGATCTCATCAATTCTCATTCATATAGACAATATTTCAGAGGAATCGAATTATATAGCATTACTCGTCGCACAAAAAGATATTTAAAAGTTACATCTATATAAATTAAATGTTTTCCTGGACGTACTTTAAACTTATTGATCGGTTTCGAAAAAATAATTAATTTAATGTAAATTTCATAACGTAAACTAACTCAAAATTGAATTTTTGAAAACCTTACAAAGAGCCCCAAGTTAAATAAAAATGCACTTTGTAATGGTTAAGTAGTAGACTTACCTTTTGTCAAAGTGGGTCAAGTACCGACAGTTGCGATATAGTTCCTCTCGAGGACTTTTTACGGGGATGATCTATACCTAGGGCTATCATTTGTCGCCCACTTTGTTCGAGTGTTCCTAACACGCCCCTATTTGTGAACTTTTTGGTATTTAGCCTAGATTTCGCAAGCCTTAATTATTATTTACATAATGCATCATTCTTACAGAATATAAGTTTAATCTACACAGAGCTTCATGAATTTTTAGCATCTTTATTCTTTCAACTTGTCTGATATATAAAACTTGTTACGGATTTCTTCATTCCTTAGCCATAGTATCGTTAAAAATCAGTATTTAATTTTCAAATATTTTAAAAGTAGGGTAATTTATAGTTATTTATTTAATCTTTATCATCGATTTCTAATCAAACTCGTACAGTGAAAGCAGTATAGTCTGCTTTTATGTATCATCAATAACTTGTCTTTGACAATTACTGTTTCATTGTCAATTAATACATCATCAATCAATCGATATGTATCAATATCTTATCAACACCAAATTCAAGTAATATATACGTCATATACAATACGTTATTACCATTTTTAAGACCAATTATGTAAAGCAACGCCAGTTACATATTTAGGCAAGCTGCCAAAAAAGATGTTTTCACATTTTCACGTTCATCAGTATCCAAAACGACAATTTTTTGAAAGATAAAAAACAGGATTTAGATTTGCAAAGAATGTGAGTCAGAGAAATTTAGCTCTTTCCATTTAGGTTAAGACACCTCAATTTTTATTAGATCAATTTAAAATAGCTGATGAGCTTTGCTCTCTACTTCCATTTCCATCAAGCATTCTGGTAACTTGCCAAATGAATATAAACGTAAAATAGAAGAAAATACTAATTTTTATTTTGAAATTAAATTTCTTTTCATAAAAACGAATATTTTCAAATTGTGTTTTTGGCCAATCATACCCTGGTAAAAAAATTAACATGACCTCGTGAGGGCCAGGCTTCTGGAGCCGTGGCCATGGCAAAGCCACGTTAAATTTTTTATCAGGGTAGAAAAGCAAATAGTTCTACTTTTTTCTTACACTATCCATTTCTCCTATGCTTTTAACATTGTAAATATCTGACTTGTCTAAGAATTAGCTAAAAAATTTTTTCATTTCTACCAGGGTACATAGCATAATTTAAAAATACGAAAATGACGTTAACTTCAATGAATATAATTTATCAGCTCTTGGCCGTATTAACATTTAAAAATCGACAGTCACCAATCATTTTTTATTCGCCTTTAGATCTACAAAGTTGCGACGATCAGGTTTTAAAATGACTTTCACGCGGTAAACATTATCCTCAAAGATTTTGTGTATGCTCTGAATACATGCATTTATGCATACTTACAATGCATAAATGCGTTTCGTTCATGCGGGTTCGTATGGCAGAATTTAAATTTTCATATTTCTAGTTTTCTTTGCAAAAGTTACTTCTTTCACTTACTTCTTTTTCAGCGTCTGAAAATGGAGTTCATACTATTTCCGACCTTATCTTTATATATATATATAAATACGCTTTTATATATTTTATATTTTACATATATATAAATATATATCCACATATATGTATGTATGTATGTTTGTGTGTAGGCATGTACGTAGTAGGTATGTATATAAAAGATACTCTACCTATATATATATATACATATCATAATAAATAATAGTAAATATAACTTTATTATTTTGTCTTTATGAATTTTTAACTCTATTCATTCTTATGTAAAAAAAATTTGAATAATTAATATATAGCAACGATACATACATCTATTATTCTACGATTATTTTCGTTATTGCAAACATAACTGATTAGACGAGCAAGGCATACACACGATGCCCATTGCACATAATATAGTAATAGGAATATGGAATTACTTGCACATATTCACCCCAAAACTTCCTTTTCGCACACACAAGTCGTTTTTCCTATCTTAATCTGTTTCTCCTTCATCCTCAAGATTGGGGTACCGTATCGAGCCAGATCCGGATAGTCTACCTTGTGACTTTTGTCGCTTCATTAGCCCCTAAGATAAGGATAATATACTTCGCTATATCAATGATCAGGGTGAAAACTTCGTCACCTTCGTGTAATTTATATATTGGCAAATTTATGATTATCTCAGTTCAGTTTTGTGACATTTAATACCTCATTATTAAGATCCACGTTTATCGGATACACGTGTAGGGATAGTTTCCGTATAAATGATTCTGAAATAGTGAATGGCAAAAAGAAAATAAACAAATAATTTATCGTTATTCGGAATTGATTTTATATTATATTTAAAGTTTATTTGTTTTTTTTTTTTTGTACAATTTAAAAGATATAAAAAAATATATTTATAAATAATTATATTATATTCATAAAATATACTTGTAAAGAACTTCCAAACATATAGTTATTTATCGAATACTTTACTTTTCCATGCGCTGGAGTTAGCCATGGCGCCATAGATTGCACGCTCAAAATATGTATTGGAATAAAACAATGTGGTTGATATATTATTTACAAACGTTATAGAATTTATATCTACTCATGGTCTTATTGATGGATTTATCATTTTAGAACCGATGTTAATGCAGTTACAGGTGCACGTCAATAACTGTTTTATTTTGGTAATACCGCAATTGCCTACAAAACATACAAGGAGTAACTCTAGAAGTAACTCTAAAATTTAAGGGTTCTTGAACTTTGATGGTTAGTAGCATTCCCATTAACACCAATTCTTGTTTATAATATTTCGGTCGAGGCACTTGATATCGATATCATAGCAAGTTTCGAGATACACTAATGGCTTGAATCATTAGTGTTGCATTTTTATATTCAAGCTTTTAACTGAGTCTTTGATGATGATTCTGCAACATAAAAAACAATCACTTCAATGATAGCATCGGTTATTTGAATTGTGTGTTTTTACATGTACAACGGGTCTACGAAATTACATTCTTACCAAGTTTACATTTAATTTTATTATCAATTACACAAAGTATTGACAGTCACTTATAGAAAACCAATCAAGTTTGAAAAAAGCTTGCAATAATAAGTTCATCGCTACGGAGTATTTAAACTTTTTGAAATGTATACTAATGTTTTAAGTAAAGTTTACTTATACTTTACAGTGGTAAAACATCAATTCATTGTTGTGGAAGTACAGTAATTACCACAAAAGTGGGATTTATTTCTAAATTTGACCCTAGACAATTTTTCATTTCGCTGGATATTATTAAAATTGTATGTACTATTTAAACAAGCAATGTCTTGTAAACAAGCAAAAATCTATTTAAGTTATTTTAATTCCAACTATTATGACATTCATAATTATCACTTAATGTACCACAAGAATTATTCTGCAATATTATTTTGCATTTCAAGAGCTCTACAATTCATGATTATTATTAATGGTAGATGATTATTAGTACTACAATCATTGAAGGCAGTCAAAGTTTCGAACATATCTACCCTTCATCAAGTCTCTAGGGTATGCCATTGCATGGCGTTCATTGAACGTATGCATCATAACTTTCTCATTAGTCCATTGTAGATCAATGGAAATATGAGAATGTGTAATTTCATATTGAAAGTCAATTTACCAGAATTATGTAGTATTTTCATCTTCCGATTATCATTGCACATGGCAGAAATGCACATTTGAAACATCAGCCATATTTTAGATTCTTGGAAAAACATTAAACACATATTTAATTAAATATTAATTAATTGTCTGTTCATACAAGAAATATAGTATTTTCTTAATTAACTAATCAATTTTATTAATATTCATATCCTCGCATAGACAAAAAGTTTTGAATATTATAATATTTTTATACCTAATTTGTAAATATTTATACATTTCTTATAATTATCGAAGCATAGAAAATAAATATTTAATTTTCATTTTTTAAATTTCACTGTAAAATTACAACAACAAAAACACACACAATACACGCCCGTAATAACTAAAAATAAATTTTCTAATTGTACAATAATTAAGACTTAATAATGGATAAACTCAATTCAATAAAATTTCTAACAGATTTTGAACTGTTAGTCAATAATTTCGATATTTTTTCGAAACATTTCATTGATTTGAAAAACTCGTTTGAAATCAAATTTGCAAACTTGTAACCTTCACTAATATTTTTATTACATTAGGAATATCACGAATAATTAATTGAATTCGAGTTGAAATATTAGGTTGAACGAATGAGAAAGGAAAAAATATCACTAATTGTTTATCAAAGTAAAATTTATAAGCTTTATAATCAAATTACGATAACATAAACATTTTCGAACAATTTCGAATCGCGTCTACGGTTTATCGCACGCAACGAAAGTCTTCACGATATAACGACGAAAAGCACCTCTAGATTTTTAAATTGCTCGCCAAAATAAACAGAATTTTTCTCTCTTCAAATTAAATGATTTGCCCTTGACACAATCGCAACACTATTACGTTTTACAATTAAAAACCATCTCTGGCTGGGCACCCATCACGCTTATA
>JAPYZR010001245.1:0-35673 GCA_030522945.1 Trichopria nigra | reverse complement strand
GGGGGGGGGGGGGGGGGGGGGGGGGGGGGGGCTGCGCCCCCCCGGACCCCCCCGCTTAAAACTAGCCTAACCTAATTGTCACAACCTGCCTAAAACTCGGTTTTTTATTCCGCATCGTGTAACACCACAGTCCCCAAACTAGACCAAAGATAAAAAATAAAGGTCCCCGAAATGTACCAAAGATATACTTATAGAAATATATAGAAAATATATGTATATCATATTTTTTTGCAAATGTAAGATGAATTAACCTCAAAAATGGTTAAAACAAAAATCCTAAATTTAACAATTACAATATGGCTAGAAAAAATGTCGTTTCTGAAAGTTGTAATAATGACAACAACAACAACAACAACAACAATAACAACAATAATACTAATAATAATAATGATAGTATGTAATGAAAGGCTTCGAAGAAAAAGACACCAGAAGAATCGAACTTCTCTATCAAGCCTCAAGTTTTTCCTCCTTTTCATATCAATTACATTAATGTAATTTCTATTGTAATTTTTTGTAATAGCTTTTCTCTCTCTCTCTCTCATTTTACAAATACTAGTATATATAATAAAGTCCTATATTTCGAAATATGAATCATGCTTTTTAATATTAATTTCAATATTGTTGTTTAAAATCAAATATTACAATAAGTAATTCAGAATTATGAACGACGAAGATTAAAGACAAATCCATTTTCATAAAAATATTGATAATTTTAAAGATACCACTGATACCAAAACCTTAAGTACAAAAATTTCTGAACAAATAACAATTATAAAAAACTTTCGACATATATTGGCTCGGACAGTTTGACTTTTGCAATTTTGACAGCGAATTCATAATCATCGACCTCTGAATACCAAATTTTAAAAGAAATTACGATTTTTTTTTTATTTTTGTCAGCCATTTTGAATTCTGAAAATGGATAACTAGAAAAACTGGTTACAAAGAGATTTTTCTAATCTAAATTATACGATTGCAATTTTTGTTTCATATAATTATTAAGATATAAGCTATTTTTTAAAAATAAATGTACACAAATTATTTCATCGACTGAAAGATCAATAATCGATGGAGTAAAATTTTTACCACTTTTTTTTTCACCCGCTATAAAAAGATTATCAATTTTTGTTTTTTATATCAATATTTGGTTTTTTATCAAAACACGAAAAATATGAAACATAAATTGAAATAAAAATGTCAACTTCTAGATTATTAATTCGCATTAGATTTAAATCGTGTTTGGTAATCCGGTTGTATTGGAGTGTTTTTAACGCGTTTAACGTAAAATAAAAGGGACGCAAGTCTCTTCAGTGTTATTTATTTTTGTTACGTATATTCTCCGGAAAGTTGGTACAAACGTTATTGCACTTTACGAACCTCTTTTTGAAACTCGTTTAAGATTAGTACGTCTACTATACGCCTGAAGGATGGCACGCATCAAGTTGCATGAAAATTGCGCTTTTTGAAAGATATCCTCGCTAGGCCCCGCGTAAAAAGACCTTAATTCAATGTCTTCTTATTATTTAAGTTTAAAGTTATTTTATTGTGCCCAACTGAATGCACGTTTAGCTCGACAGCATGCTCTCTACGTGAAGGAACACACAGAGTCGCGATTAGTCCTATACACGTATATATATAACGAGACGCAACAAACTTCCGCCTCGCGATTTAATAACGTTGTCAGGAAAATGGCTGGCGCGGATTTTCGGTCTGGCATACACGCATTCCCGAGATGCTCACATTCCAAGCTCGACTTAAGTCGACTGTCCGCTTAGTCGTCGCTATGCGCGAGCTTTGTCTCGGCGGATTAAGTTAAGTCTCGTTCCTCGTTGCTGCACTCAAAATCCAGCCGCCGGAACCCTTTGACAATTCGCAGGGATAAGGACGAGGCATCAGGTACATATATAGGAGGCGCAAAAGAGGGTTGAAAGAGTGCGCAAGACTGTTTTCAAGGCGACAGTTTTATTGTTCGGCGAATTTCGTTCACCGCTCGTATAGTCGCCCACCTCCACCTCGTCCGAGTCTACGAGTCGAAGCGAGTAATGTCGCGGAAAGGGGATGACGGCGAAACCGTCTAATCACCAGCGGTAATTCGCAAAGTGAAAACCTCCGGAGTTAAATCGACCGGACGAATCGGGGACGTCCAATTGCGATCGATTTTTCGCCGACGAGTAACGAGATTCGATTCAGCGGAGCATTCGTAATTACGGAATTACGGACGGAGGGACAGTTTTAAGGTGCCACCGGCTACGATCAAATGGGGAACAAATTGGACGATCGTACGATCGTGTAGCGGTGTTTGTCGTGGAGCTTGCGGGGGAGGTTTTCGTCGAAGTTGAGCATGTATCGTCGATCGAAAAATAACTCGCGAAATCGACTTGATTTCGACCTTTCGGATAAAGCAATTCTGATAAACGAAATATGTATTCCGACTTTTGTTCGTACCGAACGCACGTCAAAATTGGGTTGAAGAATTAAAAGAAATGTTATACATTTCGTGCCTAGGGCGAAAAAAATGAAATTTTGCGCTTTCGGTACGTTTATTTCTTGTCGCGGTAGAAACGAAACAATATACTTGAATTGAACGATTAGGAAAGTTTGTTATTGTTAATTAGTATTTTACTCGTAATGAGATAAAACAATATATACATTAACGTTTTTTAAATAAGATGACTTTGTATGGCAAGTATTAATTCAAGAAAAAAAACATCAATCTACTTGACATTCTACATTATTACAATTATTCAATTTAAGAATAAACTTAAAAAAATGTAAATTTGGATTCGATGATAAAGACAAGTCCTCTGGAATGGGTACATTCGTATAGTATTCAGGGGACTTCCATTTTTTTTTTGAGCCACTTAAAACAAAGCGTAAAATTATTGAGTTAAATATTTCAAGTTAAGCTAGTGTCAAACATTTTAAAAATCATATTTACGTACATTACATTAAATCCATTATGTAACAACGTAACATTTATTTTTTGTGTAAATAATTATTTTAAATAATTTAAAATAATTTCAATTTTTATAATATAATTCTTTTGTAGAATCATGTCGTTTTATATTTTTTTTTTTTTTTTTTTTTTGTTTTACTTTCAGGATCAATCGTCGATGTTATCCAATTAATAAAAATGCAAAAAGATTTTTTTTTTCTTTTTGTATTTTTTCCAAGCTTTTCCTTTGTTTCCTAAACTTCCCTAGTAGAAATCAGTTTGTAAATATCCGGGCGTAAGCTTGGCGTAAGCTTGGCCCTGACTCGCGCCTGGATATCTATCAAGGCGCGAGTCAGGACCCAGATCGCGCCCGGATATTTGGGAACAGATTTCTACTAGGGTTGGAAAAGAAAAAAAATATAATAATAATGTTAACGTAAAATTTGACACAATAATTATCAGATTTAAATTGTAGAAATTTCAAATTTTAATGAGTTAAGGTCACTATACTTATTGTCAAGGTTCAATGACCCAAAACAATAATAAACGTATATATATATATACATATTGTATACATATTGTGTACACATTGTATAACATTGTATGTACATCCAAATTTTGAAATTTCTACAATTTATAACAAAAATGGTGAAGAATCATTTCTTAATAATTATCAGATTTATATTTTGTATTATTGAAAATTTGAATTTTTTGAATCAATTATAATTTCTTATACATAAAAACATAATTGGATTTAAAATTTTGTTTATATTTTATTTAATAATGTACGAAGCTAATGCACACGAATTTAAAAAAACGTATTTTACAGTTCTTTCAATATTCATCTATATATATTTAAAACTCTAATTCTTAAAATGTTTTTCCGGACTCCATTACTCTTAACATAGAGGCCAGAAAAATTGGGTAGAAACTGGTGTCATTTTCTACTAGCGAAAATTTTTTTTTTATTAATTATTACTTTGTTTATGAAAACTAATTAAAAAACAAAAAAAAATTAGGTTTTTTATTTTTTATGTTTGTGCCAATTTATTTTGGTTTTCTGTTTTTAAAAATAAAGTAAGAACATGGTTGTATAAAAATTCATTTTACACCTGTATTAGTATCATAATTTTTTACCATTTTGTAAGAATTTTGTAATATATCATCTTTTTAGTTACAATTAATTTTTTTATTATTGTATTAATTCATTATACATATCCTTTGAAATTGTTATTTATTTTTATATATGTTGTCTGTTACTTACTTTCGTTTATATATTTATTGTTTTCATAAAGATGAAGAGGATGTGAATTATGAGCCGAAACGTATTTTCAGGAGTTTTTTGTTTCATCGTCAAAATTCTCCGCCAGCATCAAGAAACCTGTTTTTAACATAATATATTCAAAATGTCGGAGGTAGAATTTTTTTCTTTTTTATTTCCGTGAAAAAGACATTTTTTCGAAATCTCTTTTTTTTGTGTTTAAGTTATACGATTGGCGTGAATTTCCCATATTCATAGACGAGGAGTCCGGCCGCAAACGCGTGATCTTCCCGAAAATGATGAAGAGGCGATGGGCAAAGTTTGCGAACGAGACCGATCAATTCGCCCTGACGAGCGGCGAGATTCCCTTCGACGCGTCGAGGGATGCAGGAAAATGATAAATCGGTCGTTCGCTCGTTTCGTCGCGCGTTTTTTCCCCTCCCCCGCCCGCACGGCTCTTAAAAAGGAATTTCCTCCATCTTATCCGGCCATCCGAGATTGGGCCAAACGACATTCGTACGAGCGACCCACACAGTTTCATTCGACAATGGCGCACGCCCCTTTAAAAAACAAAACAAAAAAAAATTTCTTTGTTTTTTTTTTTTTCAAAGATTCGAACGCGTTACTACAAACACGACGGCAGCTGAGCGATGCGAAGGCAATTCCGGAGTCGATGATCCGGAGAACGAGAAACACAGGGAGGGAGGGCCGCCTGAGCGTATTGGCGGCGAGAACACCTGAGACCACTCGAACCTCCCGCGGAAACGACGAAAGGAGAGCTAAGGGAAATCGTTGACGTATGTTTTATCGCCTTCGCTCCACTTGGAAAAACTTTTTACAAGGTTCGGAATTTTAAGAGAGGACACGCCGAAGAATTTTTTCAATAACGCGGATAACACCAGCCGGTTGACGCTGAATAAGGCCGACGACGACGCAAGGGAAAGAGGCAAAATTGTTTCTCGACACATTTTAAGATTCTCGAAATTGTCCGTCGGACTTTTTGCCATTCTCTATATTTACGATGTTTTAAAGAAACTTATCGTAAAAGTCATCAGGGGGTGTACCTGATATTTCGTATAGATCCTTAAAGGCTGTCGATGATGGGCCCATACTTATACTTGGTTACAGACGTTTATCAGTTTTCAAAGTTGATATATATAGACAAGTTAATATATTAAAAGACAATATACACGCAGTTAATAAAAATCGGAAAATTGTCGCTTTTGCGTCATCGCAGTGTCGAATAAGAATTCATTTAGTACATTCCAATGTTTTAATCCAAGAGGTGGAGGAGAGGGGAGTCAGATAGCGGCCCAGTGGTGTCTCCAACAAATATCGCGTTATTCGACGATATATGACGGAAGCATCGCTATATGAAAAATTCCTCTCGTATTTCGAGACGATCTTGGGAATGATTCGTCCGATAAGTATAAAAGTATTTTGGAGCATGTCAAATATCAAACTGAACAAAGCGCTTTGTGAAAAGAAAAGAAAGAAAGAAAGGAAAAAAAAATAAATACGACAACGGCCAGTTTCCTCACGTAAGTATAAAAATGTCACGTGACATTCAAATCTTCTCAGAAATGTCAAGCAAACATACTTCAAAGTCACGTTGAAGTGGGGACTCTCGGGGCAGTTCTCGAGGATCCGGACGTCTCCGACAAAAAGGACGATTTCCTGCGGGTGGAGCGAGCGAGTCCAGGTAACAGCGAAATGAACATCTAAATCTAAAATCCTTTGAAGCGCATCGCGAACTTGGCGGATCCGGAGATGCGTGCCGGTGGACGGATCCGACGAACGAGGAGGTGAAACCGAGGAGCGTTTGCTGGACCGAGAAGCTTTGAAGTCGGCAATGAGGGATCAGATGCGCCTAACGGACGAAGCGGAAGCGTCTGCAGGCGTCCGGAAACTCCCCCCGCCCAAGAAGAGATGCCAGCCGCCCACCAAGCTGTCGGGATTCGAGAGGATCGGCCTGTCTGTCGAAGCGCGAGAAGAATTTACGGATCGACGTCGGTCGTGGCGGAAAGGAAGGAAACTTCCGATAATTATGGCCGCTCATCTTGGATTCGTCTTTCGGTTTTACACGGAATCGAGATGGATAACAAGACTTTTGCGAAAGCCACTGGTGAATGTTATACCCTTCGAGTTTAATATCTTAAAGTTGCGTAAAAGTTGTATAATAAGATTTATTACTTGGAACCGCACCGTAACGTTCAGATTTGAAGTCAGAGTAATGAGACGTCAACTCAACTGATTTTAGAGTTTGTAGAAATCTTTCTGATTGACGTTTAGCTTCCCACGCGAAGATTCTTACAGGCGAATAGCCACACATACTTGTCAAATCATCAAGTCCGGAAACAGGAATTCAATGGCTTTATAGCAGCATTAAATTATTGTACGAAATGGGCAGCAGCAGCAATAGAGCAGCAGCCAGACTCGAAGCACTCGTCCAATTCCATCGATTTATCCGATGATTAAAGGCATACCCTCGATGCACGGGGGTACCTCCTCGGAATGTGCAGATGAATCTTGAAATCGTAGAGGCAAAATCAATGATTGCATTGATTACAAGATATTTCCACGTCCCAATTACGATTATAAGGCTTCGTAATATTAAGACTACGCGACTCGTGACAAAATCGATATGTTGATCGTTCGCTCTCGTTATCGGAAAAATTATCGCGTCCGTTCCCTTCTTCCAAAAGAGTCAAATCACGCACTTGGCGATTCGACTCGCTCCAATGTAGAGTGAAATTTGACTTCGGAGAGTGTGAAATGTCACCTGAAAGAGTGAAAATTCACTCTTTTGAAGAGTACCTCAATTTTCACTCCATGAAATTTAGAGAGTAACTATTATCGATTTTACCTTACAGGTAACTCCCGACGTACACCCACAATCGGCACAATAGTTTTCGCTATTAATTTCTTCTCTCAGTTTATATCTCATTATATTTCTCCGATATATTACACTTCTATAATAATTCATCACAAAGTGCAGATGATGATGGGAAAGGATGATGAAAATCTTTCAATTCTTGACGTTTATCGATCAATATCCGACAATACTCGTATAAAAGAATTTTTTCATTGATTCAACTCAAGTTTGGTTAAATCAACCAAAAAATGCATTGCTATTTATAATCAATAAATGTCAATTAATATCAATTAAATGTATGGTTGCATGAACCAAATTCTTTGTTGATATATTAGTATTTTTATTTGAACTATAATCGATCCGTTTATTGGCTTTAAATACATTTTATATTTTTTTAAACTGATGCCCAATACCTGGAATATGAACTGCAGCGATAATAATTTGACTCGTTAATTTGGTTAAAATAACCAAATGTTATATGGATTACATTGAAAAGAAAGATACCTACTGTCAATCATACGTTATTGGAACGAACCAATCTGTTCGAGTCCAAATGAAAATATTTGTTCCGCCAAACTTTTAGTTGATCTAAACAAACTTTTTTTTCAATATGGATGCGTCTTTGATTTTAACAACTTTACTCAGAATGCATTGATTCAATCAACGATTGGTTAAATCAACTATAAATATATAAATAATAATAATATATAAATAAGTTAGATAAAATAGTATTTTTCGCATCCTTAAATTTTAGTACCTTAAGTGGCAACTCTTCTGCAGATTAAAATATTGGTATAACGGACCAAATTAAATAAATACAAATAACAATAACAGTAATGACAATAATGACGTTTCGAACTTAATGTAGGTCCTTAACGTAGTTTATTTCTTCTTAATTAAATTTGTTTGATAAAAATTTAGTAAGAATTTTTAAATTTTTTTAAAATAAACATGAGAGAACTGGTTTTCACTATATTAGATCGTCAACCGAAAAGTGAATTCTTATACTGTCAATTAAATGTTTGATTACAATCAAATTCTTTTTGTTTTATATTTCTATTTATACTAACGAATTCGATCATTTTATTTAACCAAATTTAAAAAAAAAATCATTTTTTTTTGCTCAAATAAATAAAATATTTTGTTTGGATCGAGCGATATAAATTATCACTGTTAACAATTTTCTGTATAACTGAATCTTACATAAGTTTACCGTTTTAAAATTGTATGAAACATGAATAAAAATTTCGGAAATGGTATAACCGCTTTCAAAAAGCTTCGGTTAAAAACGATTTTATGTATTTACATTTGTCAATGAAAATATTTGTTCCACCTAAATCAGTACATTATCAAGATTTCGTAACAACTATCAAACATATAGTTGTTCTAAGCAAACTTTTTATGGAAGTACTAAAATTATATCAATGAAATAATTTTAATGAATTAACTAAATCTTTTTTCCGAGTTTTTTTTTTATAACACATCGTGAGTTGGGTGATCTCCAGTGATTTCACTAATCCTCTTTAGTGTCTGCGTTAATTCTGCCTGTTTAACAGGGTGTAAAATTTTAAATACGAATTTAAATGTCTAATTTAATTTAAATCAAATAATTTAAAGATCTAAAGAAATAACAAAATAAATTAATCAATCAGTCATTATACTAAATGAAAAATAATTAAAATGCGACGTTTCGATCCCAGGTGTGGATCCTCTTCTGAAAGCAAAATAAAAATAATAATAGTTATTATTATTATTATTTATTATTATTTATTTTTAATAATAATTATTATTTTAATAATAGTTATTATTATTATTATTTATTATTATTTATTTTTATTTTGCTTTCAGAAGAGGATCCACACCTGGGATCGAAACGTCGCATTTTAATTGTTTTTCATTTAGTATAATGACTGATTGATTAATTTATTTTTTTATTTCTTTAGATTTCTAATTCAATCGTAAAGTATTTTAACAATTTTATTAATTTTATTAATTTAAAGACCAGGAAAGTATTATAAATCATCGTACGACCACCCCTCATTGACAGACATCTAGAAATGGTTTCATTCTCGTGCCTTAACAATTTTGATTTCCTGAAAAATTTGATCATAAATAATACTCTAATTTAAAAATAATAAAAGTAAGCATGGCGAGGCATCAGGGAAATGTATCCAAATTTAAATCACGTTTATCGTTGAAGTTTGGACGGATTGCGATTTAATTAAAATCCCTACTCTTATATCCGGGAAAAAATATTCTGAAGCTCGCAACAACTATACGTCACACCTGTACGCAATGATAGCTTTAGACGGAAAGACTGAAATTTCTGGTGATAAAATAAATGATAAAATTTTCCAATTCTTTTGGAGTCATCGATCTGTCTTAACCCTAATAATATTTCTAAAAATCATTATTCGGGTATTTTTTATGCTGCTCTTTCGTTCGGTGACATATTAAATTATTTTTAAGAATATTTTCCGACGATTTTCCGATAACGAAGAAATGCAGACTATTGTCTGCAAAATTTCGTCCGCCATATTAAAACTGTATG
The DNA here is from genome assembly GCA_030522945.1 of Trichopria nigra. Lineage (NCBI taxonomy): Eukaryota > Metazoa > Arthropoda > Insecta > Hymenoptera > Diapriidae > Trichopria > Trichopria nigra. Next base: position 26,051 of record JAPYZR010001245.1, on the reverse strand, counting down.
TTGGCTGAAATATATTTTTCCAAGTTTATCATTTTCTGCGAAGTTCAGATAATATTTGCACGATCTAATGAAGATTACGGATGAATCAACGAATCATTTCAAGTTAAAAATATACTGAAATATAAAGAAAACAGACTGAAATTCAAAAAATCATTGGAAAATCGAACTTGAAAAAAATGTAAAATCAACTGCGGCATCGTTTAATCGTCGACCGTAACAAACTGCAATTTTGACGTTAAAAGGCTTCAATGGCATTTACGGAACTTGAAACAAAAAAGAAATTGAATTAACTATATATATAGATATATACCCACATAATTAATTAAGGAATTAATTAATTCTTTCCATCTCGGCCGATAAGTAAATGTTTATAAAAGAAGGCATCCTATAAAAGTGGCGAACCAAGTTCGAATAGAAAGGGGATCGAGGCGTCTATTCGAAGTCGTGCGAAATTTAACGACGCGACGCGACGGCGCTGGAGACGGCAACGTAAGAAACTTCCACTAATTATTGCTACTTCCCCCGTCTTACCGGTCCAATTCGATGGAACGAGAAGTTCCGCCGAAACACCAGTTGAAAGGCGACGTCGTACATTTTTAAAGGCCTTCCGAGTGCTACTCCTCTGGCCGAGTAAAAGCGCACGAACACACGGCGGAGATGAGCCATCGCGACGACTGCCAGGCGGGTACGAGATAGAGATAGAGAGAGAGAATTAAAGGGGAGAAAGTGGCGAGGAGACAACGGCTGTGGAAAATGAGTGGCCTTGATAAAAGGGGTTGCGGAAATGAATAAAAAGGCCGAGAACGTAGTAGCCGCTGAAGACGTCGGATCGAGGGGCGCCATCTTGAAAATCGTAGAATTAAGGGGGATTAATTGGGTCCGATTAGTCAAATGGTGGCAATTGGGGTGAGAGGAAGGTGGGGGGGGGGGGGGGGGCTGTTGAAATCCAAATGTAAGGGGGGGAGGGAACATTATTATAACGTCGGTCGCGTAAAGTGATCATTATATTTGTCAAGTGTTGTGCGAATTACAAAGTAGCACTGATGATGTGCATATACCGGAGTCATTTCATTTATCGGTTCATCATATGTGACATTCTGAAATTATTATAAATTATGTATAAATTAAAAGTTATAAATTAAAATGATAAATGATTAAAATTAGAAATTAAATTTTTGGGTTTTCGCACATCTATAAACATTTACATGATGATCACTTTTGGAATATGCCCATTCCCTCCTTTCTCCGATCCTGGTCTCTTATATGTTTCTGATGATAATTTCTGGATGCAGGAGAATTTGGATGATAAAAAATGATAAAAAAAAAAGAAACATTATTCCCACATGCACAATAAAGAATATAGCATTAAATAAAAGCAGATATTTTAAAAATATTTTTTTTTTTGTTGTATTACGTATTTTTTGTAAATTGTGTATATATCGAAGTCGTTGTTATGAAGTGTACGTACTTATACATGTTTCCAAATATAATATGCGGAAACTTTTACAAAAAGGAACCCGAGCGCCCCGACGCTATTCACCCGCATTCGTATAGGCGCGATTAATAGCGTGTATACTACTTATCCAGAGATCATTTATTATCCGATCAAAAGCATCGAATATTCCCTGACATCCTTTGTTGCCACGTTTTAAGCGGAATTTACGCAGTCGTTCGATAAGTCTCACTTTCTTAACTTTCATTATTTTAGTAAAGTGGGGAAAGAACGTTGAAAGTATTTATAAGAGTTGATTATCACATAACTCTATATCGGTGATGTATATTATTATACACTAAATAATTATTTTAACTCGTAACAATTCAATATATATATACGATGTCATTTTAATAAGTTTACAAGCAGAAACAAAAAGTCGGTTAATATTACAGAAAAATGCGTTAAATATACTGTTTTCTTCTCCGAATATAGGGACAGACAATATACTAACATACTAGCTAGCAGTTTTTTTTTTTTTTCAAATATTATCGATTTTTATTAGTCAAATCTGTTAAATTCATAGATTTATTATGTAGGATGCCCAGGTATATACCATTATTTTCGGCAACATTGTAGAGTTTGCTAATTAACATATTCGAATTTAGTTATGTAAACGTCGAACGAAACGATTGCTGATGACCGATGATGATGATGATGATGATGATGATGATGCAGGATGATAACGATGAATGATGATGATGATGATGATGATGTTGCAGGATGATGGTGCAGGATGATAACGATGGATGATGATATTGGATAATGATAAAGATGATCGGTTGTCATACATCATCGACCGTCATCATCACTATCGTCAGTGTATGTGCCTTGATCGACTGGTATTATTGATCGTCATCATCCGTCATCATCTTGAATTAATAACCTACATCATCGTCACTCGTCCATTATTATATATTTTATAACCTGTCATTTTCGGTCATCATCCCCGTTATCTTGTTCTATTATCATCATCATCATTATCCATTATCGTCCAATAATGTTCATCGTTACCAAACAGCATCAGATACGATATCCAACACTATTATACATCCAATTCGTACAGAAAACTATCCTCAAATTTTACAGATATCATTTTGGTTTATTTTACCGAATACAATATACCATCGACTGCGGCGAATCGAAACGTGTAACGAAATCTTTTTTGAAATACAGATTATTTTTCTCCGTGTATACGTACACCGACAAAACAAAGTGATATACTTACATATGGGATATATATATACACACACATATACCAGACTTACACATACGTCTGAAACCATTTTTAGAATTCTCCTCGTAACGCGTGAAAAACCTCGTCCAAGAAATATCGATAATTTCGATTTGTATCGGTCGATGCCGGATATATACGTATACTGAGGATTCAAGCCAATTTTCCTGCTGTCTGTGATCTAAATCGAACCGTCTGCATGGAAATATGCGCCCGATGTCAAATATCGTCAAATCATTCGTCGCCGCCCGAACATTGACATCTCCGATACTAACTTTATCAGAGATCTTATATGGCAATTTCTTACCAAAGGGTTGAAAATACGCGAGTCCAAAGATAGCTGGAGTAACGAATTCGTAATCCCGTTGAACTTAACTCGTTTTAGTTTGCCTCTGTATAGCCGAGTACTAAAATAGCTCTCGTAAATTAGTTTCAATCACTTTATGACATTTTCTGCAGCTCGGATTCAGAGAATTAAGGAACAATCCCTTCATTAAAGTGCCATACAATACCCCCGGTGCTTCATTGGGGACTAATTAAAACTTAATCTTATTGACATCGAACAATACGAATTCAATAGGCGGCCCCTTAGAAAGTATTGTGTCCAATTATTCCGATAGCCTTTTGTTCTTTGGCTTTTGTTCTGCGAGATCGAAGAAAAATGTACAGATATATGCGGAGGAGCGAAGATCGCGATGGCGGCATCGAAACAGCATCGTGCATTTCCGACGCATTCCGTTCGACGTTTCATCACGCTCTTGCGTTTCGATATATAGATCCGTCGGGTTTGCGCTAGTACCGCGATTCGCTGAATCGCGATAATTCATCGACGCGAGTTATTCGCGCGGACGCAGGTCGCTCGTCTGTGAGCATCTGCGACACCTGCGATAATGGGGACGTCACAAATAACGAGCTTGTCCGTCAAGTAAGTGCCATTTTCACCAGACGTGTCTTAAGATGGCAATTTTTTTCAATGCTTTCCGATTTTGCATCATTTTTGTTTTAAGATCGTGCATAATTAAATGCTAAGAATGTTCAGGTATAAAAAGACCATCGGCCTTATTATCGTTACATTGTGTATACAGCGTGATTAAAATTATATATGAAATTGGGTTTGATGGATTTGGAGAACACAAAACTGATTGAAGATGGAAAGAATGAAAGAAAGAAAGTCAAATATCTAATTTTTTTTAATTTGTCAATCGGTATTTTTTTTTGCGGGACAAAATCCTGTCTATTCTTGGTGCTTTTCAGTGATTCTACAGCATTCATAATAAAATAAGATAAAATAAATAAAAAAAAAAAAAAAAAACAAGACTACAGCGATTGAATAAAAAAAATTTATTTTGCATCCATCTTTATTTACAATCTATATCTTACGACAATAATAATAATAGTAAATTTAGTAATAGTAAATTTTATTTACATAAACTTGCATGTTTGTAGTAACTCTCACAGTGGAGAGCATTCATAAAATAGAACAATACTTAAAATAGTAAGTTATTACATCAATAAACTATATATAGTTATCCATACAACAAACTATATATAGTAACTATATATATGTGTATCCACTATTGGAGTGTTTTATGATTCCCATAGGCATTTTTTAATTTAACATTTCAAATGAAATTAAAAATGTCTTTAAAAATTTTATGTCTTTATTTCTTTTATTGTTTTGCTTTTTTTATTATTTTACTATTTTTTTAAAATATTTTATTTTATTAATATGGTTATGTATACATATATATGTTGCGGTTGATCGAAAACACCAACGACTGTATACGGAATCTTAAATACGTAATCACTCTCCAAATATAAAAAAATGTGTCAACATATTTCTCTAATTCAAATTAGTTAAAATTCCATAAAAAAATATTATTTATTGTTGGTGTAATTTTACAACATTGATGTAAATAAATTGTTTTTAATTTTATGTTTGTTGGTGTACTAAATGTCGAGTGTAATTTTAGTAGTCAAATTATTATTTTAATAACAAATTGATATTATGAAAATCTACTAATCCTGTAGTTTTATAATCGTTTAAAAAATATTACCCTCATCAAAAAGAAACCACGAACTTTACTTTTCAACGGCCAAACTTGTGTGCGTCAAATGCCATGCTGCTTTTGAAACTTTTTAATGACTGGCATTCGTTCAGTGACCGTACGCAATTTTAAGAGTACGATAAATTTGTTCAACGTAAAAATGTCATATATAAATTATATACATGTGATGGTGTCGTAGACTTTAATATCTACTATTAGTAGAAAAAAACTCTTGTCCTGTAGGAATAAGTGAGGACAATAAAAATACAAATATATTGTACTTTCCACGGTTCTTGTATAATATAAATAAAAAATCAATTAATAAATGACATCGATTTTAATTTTTTTTATCTCGACCCATACCAAAGGCTTGGATCGAAGTATTGAATTTGATCACACACAAAAAAAAAATGATCATATGTTTTTTTATCATCAAATCTCCGTGTTTCACATCATAATGGACGTCAAAATGCAAAAAAATCTGGTACAAACTTTAAACACATAATTTTATAAAATTGATTTATAAAAAAATTGATCCATTGCACAAAATTTGCGGAAAAATTAACGAATCTTAAGTTAATAAAATCTTATCGGTTTTTTTATTTTTTAAATTGGCCAATTAGAAGTCGAGATATGTCCATAATCATTACTGAAATAATGTACTATTCCAAAAAAAAAAATCTATCTTTCTTAGTTTTTTTGAGGAATCGTGAACGAGTACTCTATATAGGGCGGAGTCCGCCATGTTCGGTTTGTTATAAGCCTCTAATGTTAAGAATGAATTTTGAGAAATGGAAGAGTTTCATTTTATAACCATCCAAGCCTTATCGTTCAATTTTATGGTCTTCGTTTAAAAACTGGGGCAAATCTCGGTGCAAAAAATAGAAGAATTATATTTGTGCGCATTATTCATGTGGATTTTATTGGTATACATGCGAGTGATGTTATGATTGAACTATATATATATATGTATATATATTCAAAGCTATGAATCGAATTATACGGGTAATATAGTTAATGTTTTGTCGGTAAAATGGTCGGAAAGAAGTCATTTAATAAATACGGGCTCGGCATCATTCTTTACGTTTAAACTCTCTTAATTTATGCCCGCAATATCATTGTCGATTACTTGAACGAATCTTCATAAATTGTGTCGATATATACCAAAGTTTTATCAAGTTCTTATGCTACCCAGTTTTACAGAAGTAAAAACGCCCTTACTTTAATTTAAACATTTTCTTTCGAGTGGAAATTTTTTTTTTTAATGAATTGTAGTAAATTTTGATATATTTCATAAGGTATACAAAAATATATTTTTTAAAAAATCGGTTACACAAAATGGCGGTACAGTGCAGCAGCATCTAAAAAGACACGGTTTAAAAAAGTCGCTCAAGAGCTTACAACACGGATTGAGTAAATGTCGTCTAGGAACAAAAGCAAAAGCTTTTTCTTAATCTATAAGTCAATAGCTAGAGAAGTAAGCAGGGATTTGAAAAAAGAATGGATTTTTAAGGAATAGCAAGCTTTCTTATCGGTATAGCTATTCTTATCAGTATTAATAAAAAATATATAGTTAATAATCATTTTTTTACGTAAAAGAATTGTTATTTACAAATCATTTTTATCAATTTATTAAATATTTAATCAATTTTGTATTCTTTGTTATTCCATTAATTTTATTATTTGTTGTAATCTCTATATATGAAGGTGATTTTTTTGACATTTTTCATGCAAATTTCATTGTTTATCGTTTGTTTATTGATAAATGATTGTTTGAATGACAAAATTAATTTCATGAATTTATTTAAATATTTTTAAATTCTTAGCAATTTAAGTTTACATATAATCTTTAATTGATAATATTTTCAATTGTCATAATAGAATTGCTTACTAATTTAAATTAAAATAAATAGACGAATTTTAACTATTTCAAATTAGTTGAAGAATTTTTATGAATTTTCAAATCTTAAATAAGTTTTAGAATTAAACAAAGAAGTTTTAGTTAATACTTGAAACTGAGTGGAAAGTGGCGAATAGAAGATCCACTTAGACAATTAATTAATTAACTAGGATTGCTTCGTCCATGTCAATAAATGTGCTTCTAATGGTAAACACCATCTTGTCTGGAATCCTGTTTCTCCATCGCATTTATAGTGTGCCTCTATTTAGTCTGTCTCTCCCTCCCCCACCCCCACACCCCTCTCCCATCTCATTAACATGATTGTGATAGCGCTGTCCGTAACACGATAAGACTCGATAAGACTCGATAAGGTTATGTTGATCGGATTGACAATTTCATGGTTGACGATATTCTTCTGAATATTAAAAAAAAGAATCTTTATATATTGTCTATTATCTAAAGGATTGAGTCGCTTTTCCTGATTAGATTAATTTACATTTTAACGTGACACATTTCTTTTTATAAAACATTAAATTAATATGAATTTAACTTTACATATTATATTCATTTTAATTTCGTAACGGTTCGTTGCATTATTCAATTAAATAATCTACCTTCATTTGTTTTTTAACAAAAGCCGTTTTAATTCAGAATATCTCTGCAATTAAAGGTTTGTTCAATTCACAAAGCGTATTTTTGGCATTTAAAGAACATTATTTTGCGCACCAAGTAATATATACATATATATATATATATATATATATAATTCAGACGATTCGTCGAAATGGGTTTCATAAATATCGACTAAACCGATCAACCGCAGGCTTTCAATGATAAAGCAAGAGTGAGAGGAGAATCTAATAATGACAGTCCGTAATTAGCATGGTAGGAGACAGAACCCGCTATTTTATTTATCGTAGCAGGAGAGCCGGACTACTAAAGCACTTCCCATCCACGTCGTTGTCATCGTCGCCATTCCCATTTCTCGTTTCAAGTTGTCGATCAATCGAATAGACCCGACGACACCGACGACTGGTTCGTATAACAGGTGGAAATTTTCACATCTCCTCCTTCTTATTCCCCCAAGACTCGTCTTTTTCGAGACTGATTCAAGCCGGTCATTGTACGTTATATTTGTCGCTTTTCTTCGTGAACCACTCATCCGACCTAGACATGCTACTTTGTTTTCCTCTTTTACCTAAGCTTTTTATTCCAACGTCATTTTGCACTCTTTTAGTTCAGCTCTCATTAACGTTAATATTTGTATACTCGTTTTCAGTCGCTTCGCAAAGCTTAGAAGCGCAACCGCTTTCGCCGATAAATGACGTTCTTCTCTGGCACAATAATTCGCGAGGAGCGACTTACTTTTATTTTTCGTAAATACTCTCCCTCTCTCTGTCTCTCTCTAAAGATTAATTTTAAATTTCTCAGATGGAGTTCTGAAAAGCAAAATGCATCAATCGCGCGCTATTTGCAGTAAACGTTCATTTCAGATATAATTATTTTCTCGGATTGCGTAAAAGAATTGCTCAAAAGGAAGACATATATGCCGCAGCGCTTTTGATACAGAATAGTTGGAGGAATTTGTCTTAATTAATTTTCAAAATGGCTCGTGGATTCTTTTTTTTTTTTTAATCGAAAAAAGTACTAAGGCACTATATGAATAAAATACATTTGATTTGACTTTATTGTCATCGAAATGATGTCTGAAGAATTCACTGTTATAAAGATGGAAGACAAATTCATAAATTCACCTCGCACTGAAATGAACGGATTTTTACTATGTTCCCTTATTTCATTGGAAAGTGTAGTTGCCGCCATTAACGTCAATTTTTATTGTGTAGGCGGATATATTTATCAAGGATGCTTCCACCACATTTCAGGGTGCCATTTTGAATTTTGAAATTGTAACAATAGATTCATTATGAAAAGTAACGTGAATAGCCTTTATTTGTATAGCTACTTTACAAAAGGAAATCATTCATAAGTCCCGACAATTTATAAAATTTCTCAATTAAAGCTGCAATTGTAAATTCGCCATTTTGAATTTTATAATTCTGTCTCGAAGACTTTTAAAGTACAAGTCATTATTCTACTAGATCCCCAGTTTCAACCGGATTGAACAACGTTTTCGCATCAAAACTTCAGATTCTTTAGAATAGAAGTTAAACGTTTCTGTGTTTTTCGAGTTTTGTCGTCCAGATTAAAACATCAACTCCAAACCTACAGAATAAAAAATTTACGTTAATGCTATCTACTTTACGTTAAACAACTTTTTCAAACGCAATGAAGTTTTTGTGGAATTTTTGGCGTTAACCGGGATGATTGAACAGTGTTCGTCGTCAAAATATCGGTTTGAAATTGGGAAGTTCTTTCTAATACCTCATCAAGAGACAGATTAGGCTACTTTATTTCATCAGACGCTAAGGTGGTCTTGTAAGTGGAAAATTATTCATGCCGTATCAACGAGTCTATTCTCTTATATTTAATTCTCGAAAGAACATATATCCCTCCTGGTTTGCGCTCTTCCACATGCACGTAAATTGCAATTTCCTTTCTCCGTGAAGCAGTCGCTCCTCTCGTTGGAAAGGTTCTGGAGTTCCTGCACGGAAAGTCGATTAGCGGTAAAGATCTCGAAGACAATAGTTCGTCGGATTCGCGAATTACCAAGCAAATTACAGTGACCAGGATCGATCGCCTGACGAACGAATGCAATATATATATATAGATATCTATTTGGAGAATGACAGCGAATCGGGGACATCCTCGCGACGTTAATTATCGCGAATCCGGCGAAAGTTGAGAGAGAGAGAGAGCTTATCGGATCGTGGTTTGAATCACCAGTAGAACAGCGATAATCGAATTAAGGAATCCTATCAAGCTGGTAAATCATACCTCGGATTTCATTTGGGACGCACACACATGTCTGCCAATCTCAGGCTTGAACGGGTGCCTTTAAACGTAAATCAGTTCTTGCATAAGTGCGAGAAAATATGATGATTTATCTCGAGCGATAACTCGTGCGAACACGCGAAACTCCAATCGAATCGATATTTCGAAATCTAATGTACAGGGATTAATAAGGACTAGATGTGGTTTTCGCGGGGACTTTCCACGTATAATGACTTTAAATTATTTTTAAAATGGTTTTTGTCGTGTCACCGGTATACATTTGTTTGATTAGCCCATTAACGCCGAGGTGATCAGACTTTTTACTAACTTTTCAACACGTTTATTTATTATGTTATCGGGCCAAAAAATAATGCAATACCTCCACTCCTACGCAAAATTTGATGCTCTTTCAGAATCTGAGCTCAAAATTTCGATTAGACACCGAGAAAAAAAATATGGCCCAATTAAACGTGAAAAACGTGAAAATTTTCGAAAAAATAATTTTTTCTCATTTTTTTTCACAATGATACCGCAAAGGTATGGACTTTTTACTATGATCAGAGGTGATCATGGCACTCGAACATTAAGAGAAATTTTTTTCAGAAAAATTCATATGCGCGATTTTTCAAAATGGCTGCGAGAATAAACAAATTTTATAAAAATCTTAATCTATTGTTTTCTAAAAAACTATAAACTTTAGAAAAAAATTTCTAAGAACAAAAATGTCTTTAAATTAGTCAATGAACACTCTCAAATTTTTTCAGAATTTTTGGAGACAATTTTTGATTTTCGAAAATTAAAACAAATCAAATTTTTCAAAAACACCTAACAAATTTGAGAGTGTTCCTTGACTAATTTTAAGAATTTTTTGTTCTCAAAAACTTTTTCGTAAAGTATAGAGAAAAAACTTTTTCTTGAATTGTACATAAAATTTTGTTTCTATCTACCACTACAAAATTCACGAACAAACTCGTACATCCTTTCACTTGTGCATTGACTCATATGTTCTATACAATTTGTACATTAATTATAAGTAAAGCATATAATAAAAATATTCGTTTTCACTTTTTCAATACATTTGTTATGTCACGAAAACTTTCAAAATCTTCTGCTTCATCGCATGCAGAGTATGAATTAGATTATTCGGATAGTGATTGGTATTATTGTGAATTCATGTTCAGAATCTGAATCAGATATCGAATCATAATCGGAATCAGGATCATCGGATCCTAAATTGTCTGCATTCGAAATCAATATGTTTTCGTCGGAATCACTATCCGCATTCATACTCTGCATGCGATGAAGCAGAAGGTTTTGAACGTTTTCGTGTATAGTCCCTTGTCACCTCAGAATAAGTTCCTTTCAATAACACAAACATTCGACTTTAGATCTCGCTCTCTTTTCCGCATTGTACATCGTAGGTTTCATAAAGTATTATGTTATTTAAAGATAAGTATTAAAAAAAAAAAAAAAAAAAAAAAAAAAAATCCAAACATTATAAAACTTCACAAAAAGAGAACGGAAGTTTAAAAAATTTATGAGCATAAAGTTCACGAGGGCTGAAAATGTTTCTCTTACCTTAAAACAGATGTTTACTTTAATCCTATAGGACTTAGTCTCTTTTTTCTCAGGACTTTTGTACTTTGAATTGCTGTAGATATATCGGGTAAATTTTCATATTATTTATGTAAAGTCGCATTGTAAGAAACTAAAAAATTCAACGTCTAGAAATGCGTTGTTTCGTAATCCCTATATCGTGTCACTATAAATAGATATCTATGGTTTGTATAGTAATGGAAGTTTTTGAATATGATTTATTGAGTAGAAATTTTAATAATTCGTTTACTGGCCATTTCGAACTTTACTAAATATAGAGTATATCGTAAATAATAGAATGTAAAGATTCACGTGTCAATACATTGAATCAGACATATAATATAGGATATATTTATCATACGTTGAAAAATCTTGTTTTAAAAAAAAACTGTCACTGCAATATTAACCCTCCGGACGCCGAGAAAATCTGTCGAATGATAAGCAGCTATATATGTTTTTCATCGGAACAATTTTTATTTACCTAAATAATATTAATCAATTTACAATATTACCAACGAAACTGACTCTAACATACCAAAAGACTATGGTGTCAACAATTAGTGTTTATACTTTCGTGTTAATACTGAGAGAAATGACGCTGCAGCAATTATCTCCTCAGGTTCTATTGTAATGGTTCCGTTCTGCTACAAGCACAAAGGCAGGATTGTTTACGTGTAATTAGTGCGCTCGTCGGGAACTCATAGTCGCTTTTATTATTCATAAATGCTGCTCAAGTACTGCTTAGGAGCAACATTTTATTTTTTTTTATACCGAGAGTACTGCTTTGATCGCGAGGAGCAACTATGAGTTCCCTACTTAGACATTTTTATTTAAATTAAACAAAGTTCTATGTAAATGAAATAAAATAAAAATGCTCATCCTAATATTGATCACGCCTAAATTGTTTGGCAATTTGAATAATTTCACATGAAAAATAATTAAGGGACCCACTTATACATGGATTGCCTTATTTAATTAATATAATTAACATTTGTATTTAGTAAGGTAAGAGTGTAAATAATTTAAGTACATTAGCGCAATGCAGCTTTGTTTTGGATAACCTTGACGTCATTGAATTAAAATTTGCATCAACGTATGATTTTGAATATTGTTAATTTAAAGAAATTTATCTAATCAATATAATCTTTCATTGGATTTTATCGGACCCGAATAAAGCATTTGATTCAACAAACTAGAAACGGTTTCGTTAAAGTTTTGCGGAAATTCGATTCAGTAGTGTAAACTTTCGCGAATGTTAACGTTGACTTTACAAACCGAGCGAAACGATTGAATGCAGAATACACAATGATCACAACAGTCAAAGTTATTTAAAATAGACAAATGTTCATCTCAGTATAATCATGTCCATTAATCCATCGTAACCAACATAAATATAAATCAGATCTACGTCAAAGTCAGTGCGACGCTTGAAGCGTCGCTACTATACTAACACGTTGACATTTATAAAGGTATTATTATTTCGTTTTTGGCATAGTTGGATTTTCTTTTGGTTTTAGTCCTGGCGCGGCGCGAGCGAGGGAGATAGTGGTAGAGGGCTCGAGAAAAAGAGATTCTGCTGCTCCGACGCCCATTGCCAAAGACGCAGTAAGGAGCCACGCGAAAGCCAATAAGACTCATCAGCGTCACGCGAGAAATCGCAATTTGAGCTTCGGAGCAAAGGAAAACGGGGGAAAAGACAAAGACAAAGCGCGAATAACGGAAGGTTCGCATAAGGAAGGAATACCTAAGCCTCGATAGAAGAACCCGGGCGAAAGGCTTTAAACGCCCCTAAGATAAATAAAGATGGAGGAGGAAAATAACGCTCAGCCTTTGCACTCCGTCGACCATCAAATCCGTTCCTTCGTCAGGTTCATCAACAAGACGCGTCGTGAAGTCGTCGTCTATTGGCTCAACTATCAGGGGAAATGGGTCGCTTATAAATTTCTGTCTCCCGGCAGTAGTTTCGACGTCGATACCTTCGTCACCCATCCATGGGTCTTCGTAGACTCCCAAACCGCAGACAGGTGAGAACAACAGCTTTTCGTCGCGACACGCTTGAATAAGTTCAGGTGGAGTCTCTTGAATTTAGATACTATATGCAGGGTGTCAATCTAGATAGATTGGAACAAGAGGAAATCTATGTCAATGCTCGAGTGATCACGATCAGAGAAAAAAAAAGTTCGAGGCATTGTCCCTCATTTAATAGAGAGCCGAGATATAGATGTAGATGTAGATGTAGGTTCTACCTATATTCCGACGGGTTTTTTCCCTACATTTTATTCACATTACCACTTTCAGAAAAAAAAAAAAAAAAATAAATGCTTTCCGTGTACTTTACGAAAACTGGACTTGGAATTGATCTAAATCTCAAGTAGACTCTGGAGAATTCGAGATTTCTAAACGATTGGTAAAAGCAAAATTCAACCGCTTATCATCAAGTTAGAATCAACTATAAAATGGATTCTTCCACGTCAGTAATTAATTGTTATCTATTATTCGTGGCTAGCAAAGAATTTCGTATCACTTTAGTATTGACATAAAATTTTTTCAATGTACAAACATGTCGGTATTCCTGCTCTGACATTTTGTGCTCAGTTTGAATATATATGGTATGTTAGACGAATGAAGCCGTCAAATGACTCTCTAAATTCCCTGGAATGAAAATTGTGACCCTCTTTTTAGACGAGTGCTTTGAAATATTATTCTTTCGAAAGTGACACATCACCCTAAAAAGAGCGATGTTACTATCACATTTGACGAACAAATAGCTGAATTTTCACTCCTCGCAATTTAGAAGAGTTCGCCTCTGTTTTAAGCTGATACCAAAATGGGGAATAGATAAGAGTGTAGATACGATGTGCGATGATTCTTATTGGATACTGGCACCAGTCATGAATTCCGATTATCGCAGGAGTCTATGTACTTATTTGGGGTAAAATGTTTTAAACCATTAATGCGCAAAACGACGATTTTGTGCATGCATTTTCAAGGATACCATACCTATTCGAAAACAATTTTTGTTTTCTTCAAAATCCTATACCGGGGGTTTTTGAGGGTGCTCTTTCAGAATTTGGTATTGGTTTTTCAACAAAACTTCAGTAACAATGTTAATTTTGCAATTAAAAATAAAAAATGTGATTTTTCAACGTGACTTTTTTTCAAAGTCGATTTTTTATTTTTTTGTCCGTATTTATTTAAACATAATAACACCAGGAATCGTGGTCCCGATGTTTAAACCTTCTAAAACCATGAATAGCAGATTTTTTTTGCTTCGATTTTTCCAAAATGGCGGTTGTGTACCGTGGAGCCTTAAAAATGTTCATGAATTTTTTACTGCAAAATTATCAACTTTACGAAAAAAATGTACAGAATTAATAGTGCTTAAAAATTACCCAAGGATCACGAATGAATTTTTTCATAATTTTTTGGACCACTTTTGGAATTTTGGAATGGGACCATATTTTGAAAAATTCAAAAATGTCTCAAAAAATTCTGAAAAAGTTCACACTCCTTGTATAATTTTAAGAACTTTTTGTTCAGCAATATTTTTTTGTAAAGTCAGTTTTTATCAAGTAAAAAATTGTTCAAATCAAAAAAGACTCAAAAAACCTGACGTTATTATTATGTTATTGTGATTAAATAAATACGGAAAAAAAATAAAAAATCGACTTTGAAAAAAAAATCACGTTGAAAAATCACATTTTTTGTTTTAAATTGTAAAATTAACATTGTTATTGGCGTGTTTTTTTGAGAAACCAATACCAAATTCTGAAAGAGCACACTGAAAAACCCCCGGCATAGGATTTTGAAGAGAAAAAAATTGTTTTCGTGTAGGTATGGTATCCTTGAAAATGCATCCACAAAATCGTCGTTTTGCGCATTAATGGGTGAAGAAAGATCTCTGGCGAAAATCTAGGGGTCTTTGGTATCTTTAAGGTATTTCTCCTGGATCTGTGCGCTTAAAATTTAACTCTTTAAAGTATTACGTGTTCTTAGCTAAGTATTCTTTTTTAAGACACAATAAGGAAAGGATGCGAATTGGTTCGGATAATTTAACTGCAAGAGATTATTTAGGAATATTACTTGTCTTAATTTTTCTTTTTTATTATTTTTTATTTATTTGGCAAGGCAGTACTGCGAAACTCGTTTAGTGTAAGTATCCATGATGACCAATTTGGCTCATCATGAAAAGAATAGCAATGACAATGCGAATTTTAAAGAAATTCAATTTTATAATTCGTCAACGAAATGTACTTTTCAAAATTCCCTACAATTAAAAATATTTAATTATATATTTTTTATTTATACCGGTGCATTTACCAGAATAGATTGGTCTATATCTTAGTTAGCGTCTAAGTGAGCAGAATTATATTTATTATTAATTTTGATTTTTTTAAATGTATTCTTTTTAATAATTTAAATTCGACAAACTTAAACATTGTCATGCTATTTCCAATTAGGAGTACTGTTAGTAAATGCGGAAATACATTACAGTCATCAATTTCACGATTACGTGATTCATTATATTCGCTGTTTGTTTTATTATTCTTACAGAATAGAATTATTCGTAATGGGCTCTTATAACAAGTCCATACATTACAATTAAAATTGTAGTTCTTCAATGATAAACATCAAATTGTAATTCGAAAAAGTTATTGTTTGTTAGTATATGTATGTGAATAAATGTGCTTTTATAGATATTCGTGTAATGACTGCAGTCATTATGTGCCTATTATATTAGGCACCAATTATACAATACGTACATATTTCTTATGACAGTGATGTATTTTTAAATCTAATATATAAGAATACATAAGAATTAGTCAATAATGCGCTGCTTCAGATCCGAGAGTACCTTACTGAATACCAATAAATCCCAATAAAATAATTGGAAATACAATTAACGTTAAACAATATTTTATCTATAGTTAATAAAAGGAGTAATAAGAAATGTTCCGGATAATGTGTGACATAGGCAAATTATTCTCTAATATTTCATGAAATCAATTATTCATAGTATTAGTGTACGCATATTCGACATATGTATAACAACTCATTAATCTTCAAATTTTCAATCAGAAATATTGTACAATTAGAATTGTTCTTCTACGCATTATTGGATCCTTTTTCGACAAAACTATAGATAAGCAATAATAATGCGATAAAAGTTCTAAACTCAACTTGATAGTATGAAATTTAAAATTAAGAAAATTGAAATTAGCCAATTCTTAGACAGTTCAGATATTTACCATGTTAAAGGCATAGGAGAAATGGATAGTGTAAGAAAAAAATGGACAGATTTCTACTAGGGTATTTGACACGATTTGAAAAATTACATAATAGGAAAAACATAATATAGTAATACTTTTAATAATAACATTGACTTTATCTTAAATATTATTGTTCAAAAATGAAAGAATTATTATTGCTCGAGCTAGTCTAAGATATCACAAAGTAATTAATTTAACAACTTTTATTTATGAGTTAATTTTCTCCTCTTATTTCTTTTTCTTTTTGCATAAAAAAATAAAAAAATAAAATAAAGGAATTATAAAAAATTGGCCTTTCTATTTTTTAATAATATTATGCATTTATGTCATTTTCTCGAAATTTTAAACATTTAAAAATTTGTTTCAAAAATAATAATTCGTAATGCATTTTTATTCATGACAAAGTTTTAAATTAATACGGAACTTACATTTCTTGATTTAAATACCGAATGTTTTATTTGCTCTTTTTTACGTGTGAAATTTATTCTATTTTTTTCTTGATAGTCTTTAAAGTTGAGAAATCATATCTTTTTTCCTATAAAGTACGTCTCAGTTGTTCCTATACGTAATTTGAACGAAAGTGACTCGAAAACGCGCGCGCGCGCGCACACACACATACACACACACATATATATATATAGGTTGAGAAAGGATCAAATTTTGTAGAACATTGCCATTTCGGGGTCTTTAGGGACCCTGGTGAACTAACTATTTGATGTAAATTACAAACATACTTGAAGCAATTAATATAAGGATAAAGGTAGTTAGACCCAAACTATGCAAGGTGGCGGCAGATTAAACTATAATTTCGAAAATTGAAAGCGTACATGTTTACATTATATTTAATAAGTATTAAATTATGCAGCTCAAATCTTTGAAGTATGAAATGAATTACGGATGAAAATAACGAAAAGGAAAAAATTAACCAAGTTAATAAACTAGTTGTATATAATCTTGTCCAGAAATCGGGGCAACATATTGTACTTTATCGGGCAGAACGTCACATATGTTATGAACATCAAATGCAGTGATTGTATATAGTAAGTAGGTCGAGATGCGACGAAAAAACCTACAAGTGATTTAAAAAATCATATTTTCTATATACGCCGAGTGTAAAACGCAAAATGAAATGCCTGTGTACTCACAAATCAAGTTGTATATAGTTTCGCTTTAAAAGTCGATGCTATGAAGTTTTCAAACTTTCACTGTATACTTTATTTCTCTCTAAACAGATAAATAACAAAAAAAAATTGTAATAAAAAAATCACTGTTAAAAAAGTGAATGTAAAAACATCACTAAATTTCATGCACTTTTACTTCACACTAATACATCGGATGTAATAAAAGTGTAAATGAACTGACATTCGAGTAGATATTTGATTAACGTTCAAATGTCAAAATTTAACGAGACTCTTCTCATGCAATTTCTCAAAATAAATTCTTGAATAACATGGTTTTAGGGTCTAACTACCTTAGTATAAATTAACGCATAGTTGGTAACGTATAAGAAACGATAGACTTTGATCGAATACGCCTTGATAAATAATTGTACAAATTGTCTCTTTTTAATAAACATCATTCAATATAACGGCATAACGATGGATTCTTAGGTATTTGGCAAATGGCAAAGACGTTTTCTATCCTCAGCCGTGGTTTTTCGTATATAAACAGAAGGCGTTGTCGAGGAGAGAGTTATATTCTACAACGATACAAAGGGCCAATGTATTCATCAGCACGCCGCTTTACTCACTACGCCAGCTTTGCTTGATAGAAATCAAGAAACGACTGCGGCACGATTCCGAAGCATACAGTTTGGAAATTCCACGTTGCTTACAGCATGAGCTCGCTTACATGCCTCGTCGCAATAGGGATACTGTACCAAAGCAGCGAGTTGAGGAGTAGTCGGATCCTAACCAATGAAATATGCAGGGGCGAACGAATTCGAAACTAAACATTTCGTAATCATTTCAAGCGAGACAAGACAATAATTATTAGAATATGAAACTATCTTAAGTTATTCTTTTCGTAAGCGATAGTGCCAAATAATAATTCGTTCAATTCAATATTACAAAGTTCATCAATGTACAGTCATGTCGTAACTTACGTCAATATTACCCTAAGTAAGGGGCATTTCGTTATCTTGAAACTTTTCTCCTTAAAATTCTGTGATCACTTGACTATTATATAATGGTGGTTCAATAGTGCAACCGATACCTAGCCTATAACGTGTAAAAAAGTGAAATTTTTTTTCAAAATTTGAGCTCTGGTATTATATATAGTTGTACAGAATGCAAAGGATCCCTGAAAAGTATCCGAAAAATCAGTCGAAACTTAAACGACATATTTTCATATTTAATTTAAAACATTTTTTTATTCATTTTTTACTTCATTGGATACATCGGTAAAGACACCCTTAACTGGAGCCTTATCGTTGAAGTTCTATACCAAAAAGATGAACATGTGGTAATAAGAGAACATTCATAATTCATAATGCACAGTAGTTTTAATCGATTCTGGAACTAAAAGCATCAAAATGATAGTTGTCGCATTTATATAACTCGACCTCGTTTGCCGTGTCTGCAATTGCACTTAAAATCCATTCGGATAAAACATAGTACAAAAGTTCTAGGATAGTGCATTTTCATAATTTTTTAATATAAATTATTTCTCTGTAAATTTCTTGAAGTGAAATTTAACTCCTCAAATTTCGAAGAATATATTATTAATTATTTTTTATTTGTTCTAATTATTGATTGGTATCAATAATTGATTAAATAAACTTTATAATAGCTCTCAATAAAAAAAAATAAATATTGAATTGTAATGAATCAGTTTCAAACTTTGCCATACTTTCTTATGTCGTTTATTTGTATTTATTTTTCACAGTAAATCAAGATTTATCAAGTTAGTTATTTAAATAATTTAAGGCTGCCTTATCGAATAATACATACTTATTTATGTAATATTCGATCGACTCTAGCATTTCGACAATGGAGATTTTTTAAATATTGTTAAAACTAAAATTGTTACGACTGATCGAGTAATGTATAACACGGTATGGATGTTGACATTGTGAATGATGAATGATTGAAAGTTTTAGTTCCTTCATAGGCATTATTATTATAATTAAAATGTAGGATTCAGTTTGTTCGAAAGAAAATATCGATTAACGTCGTATTTTAATCAATATATAAACGAATTAAATGTCAACAAATTAGTAGATCAGCCGAACGATGATTTTTTCAACCCTAACTAAATATTAAGTGTTGAATTTTTACAAACAAAAATTGTATGAGATACGAATATTGGAATATCGATTTCTCAATGTACTCAATGAGATGAAAACTTTTTTATCAAGATGATTCATTCAAGACAAATTTTTCACTAATAGTCTTTATTAATTCGTTTCTCATACATTATTCTCAAAAAAAATGTTGATAGAGAGTTGTTAATATTTTAGTTATTACACCGTCGAGGCATAATAACTATTGAGCGGGCAATGAGTGTCTTGAAAACACTTGAGTAAACTTGAAACTTGTCAGATTTGACGTATCTTGAAAAGCACAAAACATGCTGTCAACTCTGTCGAATTGCTCATTATCTTGTCATAGTAAATTGTACATGTTCTGATGACGTACAGATGCTAGTAATATTGTAATTAACAATATTGATAAAATAACGTATGGAGATCTTCAGTCACTAAGTTCGTACGTATGTAATAACATGTAATTTAAAAATTATTATTATAAGAATAAGTCAATCTGTTGATAAGTATTAATGGAGTTGTAATTTTAGGTACTCATTTTGTAAAATACTGCGCTAAAATGTGCAATCGGTATGCTTACTTTTACGTATGTGGGTCGCTTTTAATAATGACATGTATAATTGTACTTTTATGATTTTTAAGTTTCTGTAATAAATACAAAATGCTATAAATATACGCAATGTATGAATTCGCAATCTTACCTTCTCACAGATTATAATTTTAAGGATCACATATTACGCATTAGGAATTACATTTTATAAGCTTATTTCTTAATTTATAACTATTTATTGTATTTATTTCAAGTATAGTGTGTTTCCTTTCAACATAAGAATGTTCCCTTTTAACCAAATCATAAATACTTCGGCTGACGCAAGGTGGACGAAATATTGAATTTGTGGTGGGAGCAAGATCCCACTGCTACTGATTTAATATTGCATCGAGTTAATCAAAAATAATAATGGCAAATCATCGATTTTGAAATATGTATTACTCAGTTCGTGATATCTTTTCACGCTTGATTATTTAAACATTTTTTTATACTACTGTATTGCTTTATTTTGAACGTTTGTCACAAGAATGACTAAATTTTTATTTATTTCGTCAATAGGCCAAAAAGATTCTTTGAAACATTTTTCATTAAATATCTTTAAAAAAGTCCAATAATCTATCATACCACATTGGCGAAATATTCGAATATGTTTCAGTTTTATACCACTGTAGAAAATGATGGTAAATTCTGGCCAGTTTTTGTACGTAAAGTATTTTGTACCACAAGAAATCACCTCTAAACTGGTTAAATTTTCTAGTGTATATATAGCAAGTAGGGATTCCTTTTATAGCAGCAAAGAACGTTTACTCTTAACGTAGATTTTACTTTGAGGCTATAGTTTATATATTAATTACAGTTAAGTAGATCTAGCGTAAAAGTAATAAACTAACTTTCAGCACGGTAAAACAGCATTTGTACAAGTTCATTTAACGGTGAAATTATTTAAGAAGCTAAATGTAATGAGATATATTACTTATGCGAACTTATTTTGAAAATTTGCAAAAGTTACACTCAACAAATTTAGATATATAACTAGCCTAAAGTTATGCACGTTTTATGCGTGATTTGCTTTTAAAATTCCGCAAAAACGGAAAGTCTAAATGTTCACGTTCTACCCTGTAGGGGATCTTTATATATTCTTTGTTTTTCTTGTTATTTTTATAAATTAATAATTATGATAATGATAATGATAATGATAATAATAATAATAATGAACAACTAGTTGAAGAATTACACAATTTTTAAACGTATAATAAAAATAAAATAAACGATGATATTTACAAATAGTATTTTGTAATTTCTTTACTTTTAAAGAGATTTTTCATATGGAAACCGTTTAATTCGCCATTTCCTGATTAGTGTTATCAGACAACATTTGATAAGAGTACTTCTATTGTATATGCCTTGGTAAATTTTTTTTTTGTGTGCTGTTCATTTTTATGTTTTCTTTTTTAATGATTATTTAACAACTTGCTATATGAATAAATCTTGCAAATAAGGTAATGAAATTTAATATTGCTCTGCTATATAATCCGTGTTTTTACGTCGTTACAGTACGTCAAGTAACGTACATAGTAAACGTATCTATGCCGGTATACGCGTGATATTGCGTGTTATGACACGGCCTAGATATATAAACACGTAGTTAATTGTAAAATTTTATAGTTTTTTTTTTTACATTCGCAATTCATGTTATCGATTATGTTCATTTAAAAAAAATAAATAAATAAAAAGAGATTTAAAAAATGTAATGATAGTGAAATTAATGGGCTACATATTTGCTGGCCTATTTCCTAATAAGATTCCCAAGAATATAAACCAAGCTCAAAACCAATTTTAATTAAGAATGCCCAAAACTAGTAAAGCAAAAAAAGAGAAATGATAACCAACAACAAAGACAAAAAATAACGAAATAAAATTGATGTATTTTGTTATTTTAGCAGCAAAGAACGAATGCTGGCTTCAAGTGAACAAAAAGTTTCAAAGTTAGTAATGCCGAAAATATTCCGATTCCGATATATGAATCGAAAGATCATGGTGACTCCAAATCGAATTGATTCAAACTACTTTCAAAATATAATAGATAAATCGTAGTCGACTCCAATTCGAAAATTAGATACACCGATTCTCCAAGTTTAATAGAGACAACCGCGGTCATTAAACCTTTCGGGACAATCGATTAATCAGACCGAAGAATTACATCAGAAATTCGAATTTTGAATATGTACATCTTATTTCGAGTTAACGGTGGTCGTGATGATAACGACGTTCTTTTCATATAACAATACTTGTGTCGCCCTCATGAATACACTCAGTTTCGTTCTCCCTTTTGATAAACTTTGTAAAATTCGCATGCGAATTTCATATCATCGCCATTCCGCAAAGTAAAATAAAAATATTAGCGAATTCTTTCAAAACGTTGAAAATCGTGTGTTTGATTCCGCCTCCTTTAATAACGAAACAACTTTCGTCAAAAAGTTTTGTCGCCGAAAAACCGCGAAAAGAAAATTAAACGCATATTTCAAAGTCACCATATTATAACCTCTCACTTCAGGAGACAAAAGTCCAAAGCGATTTTCCGCAATGTACTTAAAAGTTACCCTCGCAATGCCCGAACGATAAAAGTCTTCCGATATGAAGCTATATAAAGTGCGTGCACAAAAGTTGTCCTTTTCCTCCCCCTCGACCTTTTTCCACCGAGTTTCGGTACCTCCGCAGTAGTCTTGCGGCACAGTTTTTATCGAGTTTCCCCGAGAAATCAATGCGTATATATACGTAGTACCGCGTGCCACACGGTCTCGTGCCGATATAGCTGTATGTACCGACGTATTCTGCTTGGAGTATATAGTGAACTTTTTCACGAGGAAATGAGAAATCTTCGTAAACAAATCTTACCGAGTGCAATGAACATTTAAACGATCAATGGCTGTGACGTTATTGAACGCCGCTCTCAATATACTTACGACGAGAATTTCTTTCACCGAATCGCATCGGAAATAGTTTGCGACTTTGTGATATTGCGCGAATACTAAAAACTTGGACGTCGATATCGCGGCGGGGGCGATGCTGAAATGAAAATACTTTTTGAACGGTTCGAGTCGTTATGGAACGTCTTTCGCCGTTAGATTTATCGTCGATTTGATAGATTCGATTAAATATGAATTAGGATTTCACCCAACACTTTTTGTCACATTTTCTTTATGTCAGATTGAAATGCGACGACATTTTTTAAATGGCTTTGATTTCCATTGAACCACTACTAGAGCTTTGATTGGTTTGGTTTTTGCTACATTGTATGTCATTTTTAGAATTGATTCCGAAATCCGAATTAATTCTGGATCTTTTGTTTATATTTATTCGATTTTCTTTCCATAGTACAATTGTTTTACAGCGAGAAGAAACATGAAATATCATATATCTTGGGATGAAACGCAATGTTTTTTTTTTTTTAATATTCGTAATATGGATAAAATTATATTACGTTTTGGGGGCAATGAGTACGATTCTTAGGTCAGAATTCGAAAATTCAAAATGGTGAATTCAATACGACGGCCTACAGTGTAACATATTTGATTCTACGCTATTTTAACTTGTTTTGGCGATAAAATTTGGCTTTCGGACATAATAAAGTTGACATCTTGAAAAAAAAAAAAAACACGACAAAAAGGAAATATTCTAAACATAAAATTAGGAGGATAAAATTTTATAAGAAAAGTTTCTATACATTATTTTTATAAAACTCAACGATAAAGCTTATGTATACGTACGAGCGATGTAAAAGAGAAATATTCCAAATTTTGTGACAATATGCAATAATTAGATGGAACCAAATTTAATATGGGTTGTAATCGAATTCACTTGAAATTTGGGTCACTGTACCTAACCTAATCTCAAACCACACAGCCAATAATCGGATTAGATGAAGTAAAGTAAAATTCATCGCTCGTTTGCTCACTTATTAAGATTACAAAAAATGCACGAAGTATTTTTTGTGTTGAATTTCGCATGCTACCTACATTTAGTTTAAAACATTTAAACAGTAGAAAAATGTAAAAAACACAAATTTTTTGAAGGGCGTTTTTCATTAAAAATGGCTGCTTCAATATGTCCGACCGTCAAGTTTCATTGCCGCATTCGTAATCGGGATGAAAGAAAAAAAAAACACACGTTACAATAGTAATCGTCAGATCCAAGGTATACTTTGGTTCATCCGAAAATAAAAAAGAAAAGAAACATGGATTATATATAGTTACCAAAAGTTCCAAAGTCAATTTCCGCGTTTCGAACTGCAGCGAGGGATTCGTGCCGTTGCAAGCGCAATTTTTAAGGTTTCCCTTCGCAAAAATGATTTAGAAGTCTTGGTTTCAATTTCTCGCCATATTTATGTCCTTAAAAGGCATCGACATGGTGTGGTTTCGCGGCAGCGGCCAGCGAAGCGGTCCTACTATACTACTCGGGTTCGCTTTCTCCGGAGGCGAGGAAACCTCCTCCTCGGACGGTCGAAAACTTGGAAAGTAAAGCATTTAATAAGTGGCACCGAAGGTATACCCGCGCGCTCCGCCGTAAATCTGTACCCGTCTCGGCAACCTTAAGTAGCATTAAGAAGTTATTAACTGGATCCGCCGTGATTACCGGAACACGGTAACGAACTACGCGAGTTTGCTCGAGTCGGGGCGAACTGCTCCGCAACTCCGCAATGGGAAAGAGCGAGAGAAGACGACGCCTCCGTAATCCGGCCAGAATTTCGCATCCTCTTGCTGTCCTACCCCAACTCTCTCTATCTCTATCTCTATCATCCCCCGCACTCGCCATTGTCGTTTCGGTACGTGCAGCAAGTTCAGTTTTCGCGTTGGTATTCGGAACGAACTATATATATATATAGCTTATGGGTCGGAAGGGGGTGTGCTGCGGGAGCGGAACTTTGGACGCTGGACATGCATTAACATCGGCGCGATTCTTCTTAATCCTCCTTGAGTACGAATTAAACAAAAGGCTTTCGCTCGGCGCCGAAAGGGATTTTTCACAGATTTACAGCTTGAAACGGTCAACAAACGAGGCGGCTGCGAATAAAGAGAGGCTCGTAATTCCGCCAGGCGTTTAGCCGTTATTTGATTTGGGTATATATATGTATACTATATATGGATGGATCCTGCATCAGAAGGAGTAATGTGCGGCGGGAGGGAAACAGTCGACGATTATGCGGACTAGAATCATAATGGAGGTCTATATTAGAGGGTCTAGTGCGGCACTTTATTTTTAATCAGTTTACATTAGCCTCAAACGCCCAGAGCCCAAAGGGTGGAGTAGCGGATGCTCCAACATCACGCTTGCCAAGGATCGTGCTGACTAAACGTTTCGTTGTCTCAATAGCAAATTGCCCTTGTTCGATGCGCAATCAAGGGTTGTGTATTAGTTTTATTTTATTATTATTATTATTTTTATATATATATATATATAGAATAAACATTATCTTGAACTGAATATAAGACTGATAATTAACAAGATGGTGGACAAATTTTTTAAACATCTACAGATTTCGATGAAACTTTGTATTGAAGGGTTTTTGAGGGGATAAACTTCCGAAAACGTCCTCCAACCGATTTTGATGTCGATTGGTATACTTACGTATGTTTGCACGCTAATTACGAAAATGATGGTGAAAATTGGCGGAAATTTTATTTTCATGATGAAAACCTTAAAAAACCACTAAAATTTATGGTTTTTTGCACTTATCTCGTAAAATACTCAAAATTTCGGAAAATTCTTCAAATAAAAGTTGTAGATCTGATAAAAATACACATTTT
>JAPYZR010001244.1:0-22884 GCA_030522945.1 Trichopria nigra | reverse complement strand
AAGCCCAAATTTTGAAAAAACGTTTCAATCATTTATAATTTACATTTTTCATATTTCGAGGTTAGGTCGATAATTGTTCTACTTTAGAACCACCTTAAAGGGTTTTAAACACAAAGCGTAACGTAAATAAATTATTATTATTATTATTATTAAATATTATGAATAATATCTTATATATAATAATTATATTAAAATTTACAATTATACAGTCAAATGGCACATCAAATGCTACGTCATATAGGAACAATTGAATCACTGAACGATTCAACTTGTCTATTTGTTTTGGTGTCTAGCGCAGAGCCCTTGCTTTTCTTTGTTCTACCGCCTCTTGCGTGCACTTCTACCATGAAGCTCCGTTTCACCGTAAAACTAATGATCGTGTATATACCCGTGTATCAAATCTATTATGATGCCAAATGGACAAGTTCGTTGAAAGAAAAATTAATTGCAATGACGGCTATGGCGCATAAAGAAAACACGAGTAAAACGATGATGTAGCGAGAGTGCGACGAAAATAGAAAGACTTTGTTTACTTTAAAGTGCGTGCAAATACCCAATGCCAATGTCAAAGAAGAAGTCGATAGTGTGCTCGTATAACATTGACTCTTCACGAAGTTTATCACAGTTTGTACGTATATAGTGCAGAGTACGACTAATGTGCGAACGCATTTACTTCATTTCTCTGAGATTTCACGAAAACGATACAAGCTTCATAATATAGTTTCGTGATATATAGGACGTAATTTATCGTGCCAGATATTTTTTACGTGCTACAGAACATTACTGGGTACAAGCTGTTTCGTTCGATTTTCAACGAAAAATAACAATATTATATAATAATATATGATAATTATCATGCTTCCACATAATTTTCATAATGGTCGTTGCATCACGGCGACATTCAAACGCAATCATTGCCAATTTGCGCAATTTCCATTCCTTTCAACATTTGTCCACTTTTGGCGATTAATGCAATTTTTGATGAATTACATTTTTGCCTTTTTAGACCCTAAATTGGACCAGTTTTTGTTGACATCTTGCATTAAAGAATCAGTTGCTTCTTATAAATTTTTGTTAATTCCCAATACTTCCATTCTATATCATTTTTGTGATCTTTTTTTCGACATGTATTGTGACGTTTCTTAATTTAACAAACTTTCAATATTATAGATGAACTATTTGTCAAATATTATCTTCATTTTAATTTTTGTTATATTCTGGAAAAAATTTTATGGCATTTATCAGGACCTGACGCGCGTATATAGTAAGGCCATAATTAGGACCTTTGAAAATTTCTACCCGGAGATATTCTTTTTGTTACCTTTCTTAATGTTGTATTTTTAAATTATAATGTTAATTTCATTATATTTCAAATTAACATTTGTTATTTGTAATAAAATTTATTATCATTTGTTGTACTGAACATTTTAACTTTTACCTGCGACCTTTTTTGAAACATCAATTTTTTTATTCCACATTCAATTTTTTATGAAGTCTTTTATTGTTTTTTTTTTTTTATTTTGTTTGCTTTTCACTTTTGGTTGTTCAAAACACAAATAAGTAATATGTGACATGTTAATGATGGTGATTCTTTTCATTAGAAACAAAGAAGAAGAAACATTATTTATCGTGAACAATAATGTATTTTCACATAATTGAATAACCTATACTACAAAAGGTTATTTAAAAAAAAAAGTTAATTACAAACGCCGTTGACTAACTGAATATTACGTGAAAATGAAAAATGTTAATTTTCTTCAAGCACCGATCTTGCACATGCTATCCCAACACAGGTGCAAATATGCACTCCCTTGAACTTTCGACGCTTTTACTACGGTTGTATCGAAATACACGACGCCACGCTGGCTCAATGTGCTATGATGGGAGTACTAAGGTAACGTGCGCATATTTACCATACTGAGGAGACAACGCTACAGAAGGGCATATTTAGTAGAGGTGATCCTGAAACAAGACATTTTCGACAATGCAAATTTGCACCTGCTGTAATGCTAATGCATTAATGACATTTATTTAGTATTGCTTATCATAACAATAATAAGCAAATAATGTAAAATACTTAAAAAGCGAAGTGCAACTAGATGAAAATGAGAGTATACAATCAAAATAATTTACGAGTGATGGATAGTTTACAATACTTAACCGTGAACAAACGTTGAAAATGGCATTTTTATGAATCGAATGCTCGAAATAAACTTCGACTTGAATAGATCGGAATTACGATCCTAAAAAAAACTTCGCTTTCATGCAAAATAAACTTGCAAGCTAAATAAAAATCATGTACCCGACTTGCAAGCACGAAAGAGGGCGAAAGCTCATTCGCTTTATTTAGCCGCGGCGTTCCCTCTACAGGACGATGCCCTTCACGAAACCGCAGGACCCGAATTTATATATTAGCTCAACATTCATTAAAATACGTAATTTCTCCCTTCCATTATTGTTATATGCAATACATTGTAGAAATGGGCTATCCGTAATTCCCAGGTCTCTACGTGAATAGAAATTGATATCAAATGTAACAGTCAGGAATCGCTACCATTGAACACACAAGTTAATATTCTCGGTATTTTATTTTGAATTGCGAAAATATCCAAGTCATATTTTATTTTGTCTTAATTCCCGAGGATATTATATAAAATGTCAAAAAAATGTCTCGCTAAATATTTTGTGGACTTAAACGATTTTTTTTCAAAAATTTTCGGGTTCTAGACTTGATTCGTTTGTACTGTATTTATATGGTACTTGTATTGTTAACTTCAAGACAATTCGCGTTTATTAATGTCAAGCTTCGATTTCTTGTAAATCCTATTATATAATTTATAATTTGGCATTTATTGAATTTTTTTAGAGCACTGCTTGGTAGTATGCTGCTCAAAGTTAAAAATTCATGATAGTGTATTTAAAATGGCGCGGAGATGTGGAATAGGGATCTCATTTGAATACAAATTATATTCTAATTTTCTTTCGAACAAAAAAATTGAAAAACTGAATTGCATTTACAATGAATAATAAATATGGAAATTTAAAACAGTGGATTTTTTAGTTTACAATATTACTAAAAATATGTTTAACTCTTTTATATGATAAAATCAACTACAAGTTAAATGTTTTATATAAGTTCCACACATATTAAAATAATTTCTTTGCTTTTAATTACGCGCTAGTAGAAAATAAGACCAGTTTATGGCCATTTCTTCTGGACTCCATTACTTTTAACATAAAGGACAGAATAATTAGGCAGAAACTGTGGTGTCATTTTCTACTCGGGCGTTAACATTTCTTTGTCATATAAAAAAACAATACTTGAAATGCTCATAGTACTGCTTTTATTAATTTGACAACGTGGAAATAATCATCGAATAACTATAATTTTTATTTTATTTTTTTGTTATAAATTTTATTACGATAGTTCCAATTCACATCTATTACGTACATCATTTGACAATCGTCGAAAACTTCGTAATTTAGGTGCTTTTTGTAATTGGAAAGTATCGGGATTTTTTTTTCTTTTGCTGATGGAGTGTCGTCGTGTCATTATTAATGTGGCCGCAGTCACTGTGATATTTGTAAGCAAGTTGCCCTAGTATTGAAAAATGTTGCCGTTTTAAAAGTGATTTAATTTATTACATCGGATAGATGATTGCGTGCATAGATGCGTTTTCTGGAAGTTTCGTTCATGAAGCAATAGCATATAGCAGTCTACGTTATAAATTCATACATATGATCGGTTAATTCAAATTTTAGTCAGTGTGTATGCATGTTCATTGTCTGATATTCTTTTGACCATACCCTGTGGTACCTCAGAACCTCAACGTTTCTCTTCTATTGGGACTATTTCTGCTCTATTTTAAATAAAGTCGTAATTTAACGTGGCGTCGTTATTACAGGCCTATATCCGGGAGTTACGCACATAGTCTACGGATCCCTCCTAAGCTTTATTGAATATAACACGCAATTATTTCATGTATACCTGGTTTTCTCGTATTGTCTCGTTGACTTTTCTATTCACAACAAATAATGAATATATCTCTACTTTATATTAAGAAAACTACTATAGAATATACTGTATATGTCGCCTAGAATAGCACAGTAGTTACAAATAATTTGCCAGTTTTCCAATAGTATCTCGATAAACAAGACGAATTGGATCCATAACAAAACTCAATGTACCAATAATTTCGTGACAAACTTGAGATAATATTAAGAATTAAGGATGTAGGGTGTATGTGCCCAAGAATGACACTGTTACAGCAACGGAAATCGACAGTTCTTTTGTTAAATTGAAAATTAAGGCTAAGAAACATCTACCACTGAATCTGTTATATAGGTGGCACAAAATATGGTTAAGAGCAGTCTTAATAAATATCCCATCACGTATGTACGTATGTGATATATCACGGTTTGGTTCGTTATTGACGCTATTGACCTAGTAATGGACTCCAAGCCATAAACATTAGAGGGGAGGAAGATGTGTTCATCTCATATGAGAGTGATGTCATGTCTTGGTTCCTGTGCATGCTTTCATGCTTTCGTCGATAATAACTTTTATTCTACAAACAGTGCCATCATTTGTTATTTAATCGTCAGAAGTACCCGTATAAAATTATCGGTTATATGAAACAATCTATATTCCATCCAGCTATTACCAAACATTATTATTTTACTATAGACTACGTCCCCAAACCGACATTTTAAACTCTGGATTGAAACTACAAGAATATTGCATCTTTTGAAATGATAGATTATCTATACTCAACTAATTGGAGGTGGGATCTTGATCGTTATGAAATCTCGTTTATCATGTGAATTAATTTCATCTTCTACTTGTATATCTTCGCATCATTCAATATTAATAGTTTCTTCACCAGTATCTAAACTGTTATTTTCTACAACATACCTTTCATCATAACATTCATTGACAATTTAACACAATTTTCTAATGTTCAGATTTCATCCCAAAATGTCATACATATTCATATATAACATGTTCCACTAATGCGTCAAACATCTAATATCCAATTCCCTTCCATGTATGATAAAGATTTGAAAGAACTTGTGTTTTTAAAGAAATCAGTATAAAAAGAAAAGAAAGACATTTATTCGCAGTACTTCATTGCACCAACGGATCACGTGTAGATTTTTAAAAAGATTTGATCACATACATTATGAAATCATACTAAGTCAATTCAATATTCATTTTTCCTGGCTTTTTTCTGTAATACTTATTACATAGATCGCATAAGGTTAACATTTGAAACGGGATTTTGTCTTCATGTATGGTTTCTTCGGAGTTCCCCAAGATGTATCCAGGAGTGTACTGTCAGACTGAATTATTCTTACGATTCTTCGGTTACTAGCATTAAGCATGTCTGGAACGGTTTGAATGTACCGTAACTCGTTAGTGCAACTTGTATCGATTATTGAACAGGAAGGCATCGGAAAGTTTATTTGGTTACTATACTCTCAAAGAATATATACGTTGTCAATAAATCAGGTCATGGGTTTTTTGCCAATTAGTTGTTATATTTCTCATATATACCAAATATTATATTTACGGCTCTTTTATATCTTACTATTTTTATTGTTTTCATTCATTAAAGGAATCCTGGTTGAATTTTCATTATTTTTAATGTTTCCGATTTGTTGTGCATATATAAACGTCGTACACGGAACAAAAGATTTAATGTTTTATAGATCAACTTTGTTTCATATTTCGGTATACTATCGTGAGATTAAAACGTAACCTCGATGCGGAAACTTGTATTATTACTTTTCAATACTTTTATTCTTGATTATTATTTTTCTACGTAAAAGCATTCCCTTTATTAAATGTAATATTATGAACAAGAATATTGCATATTTCGAAATGATAGATTATCTACTTAACTAATGGAGGTGGGATCTTGATCGTTATGAGATATCGATCTTTTATCATGTCAATTAATTTCATTTTCTACTTGTACATTCTCGCAACATTTAATAGTTATAGTCTCTTCACTAGTATCTAAAATATTATATTCTGCGCCATACATTTCATCAGGGGGTTCATTGACAATTTGACTTAATTTTTCTAATTTTTATATTTCTTCTCAGAATGTCGTACGTAATCTTTACGTAATTACGTCCCTTGCATAATAGCGACTTATAAGAACTTGTATTTTTATTTATTCATAAAACCTTTTATATTAAAACAGTTATTTTAAATATTATATAATGTCTCTGAATCATATAACTTTATATATCTCCTTATTTGTAGTTATAATTTTGCCATTTTATTTTTCATGAATTTAAACTTTTTTATATAAATTTAAAATCTTGTCAATTGGTATACAGGAATATTTTTTACGTATCCTAAATTTTATAAAAAAATGCGCAATAAAAAGTCAATATAAATTAATTAAGTTGAACGTATACGTGTGACATAAAGAGTAATTATTGTTGAATTGAAGCGTTGCCTGTTTGCATTTGCTATTAAATCATTTTGCGTATTCACATAAAATACCACAAGTGTTACACACCAATTTTCTTATTTGGATATATCTCGCGAAATTATCATGTAGGTTTCAGATACGTATCTCGGTGTAGGTTTTTTTTCAGTTTTCCCTGCTCCATTGCATAAGAAAGGTAGGTACATTTAAGCAAAAGTTGGCAGCAGACGCGCGAGAGGAAAATGGCAAATAATAATTAGTTAAAGGTAATATGTGAATCTACTGTGGATTCTGCATGAAACTATATAGTTACTACACAGACGAAAGTATAAATGCGATGTGTAAAAGTTCTGTAGTGAAGATGGTGCATGAAGTTTGCGTTTCTTCCTAATTATATAAAAAAAAAAATAAATAAATAAATAAATAAATAAAGTCAATTAAGCAGCAGAAATTGATCTGAAAAGTTGTCGATTTTCTCCGGTCAAAATTTTAAAATAAATTGATTAAAGTTTTATTTACGTTTATTTGACATTACAAGTTACAGTATGACAAACGAGGTGATAAATCAAAATTGATAAATGAATCTATTAATCCGACAGACACTACAAAACATTTGATAAATACGACAATAAACGTGACAAATAATGTTCATATTGATCACATCCCATATCCTTCGTAGTCCCACTATGACGTCACTTCTTTGTCTCACACTATACGATGCGATGTCTTATAATTTCTGCAGTTGGAATTAATTTTCCAAAGCTATAAACTATTGATTTATTATTAAAACTGATTTAAAACAAAAAAGCACACACACACAAATTTCATAAGGTTTCAATAATTTATAATATAGAATTTCTACGAAGAAATAATCGTCAAATGAGTTTTATTTTTCAATAAATCGAGAGTACAAAAATTGGTAAATGAAGATTGATGATTCTTCCGTAATTCTTCCCTGCCCACGTTATAAACGCTTTTGTCTCGCGAATTAGGGCACATTACATAATCGAATCAATAATAAATAAATCAATTCCGTTTTGCTCAAATCATGCCTTTAAATATCTTCTCTACAAATATGGGTTCAAGGTCTGGACAATTGAAAGTTTCCCGAGACAAAAATAACTATAGGGTAGACTTATCGCTGCACTATATATTTATGGACATTATGCCACAATTAATGCAAAAATTATAAGCATCCCCCAGAAAATGGCACGCGACAAACGTAAGTTTATGAAAATATATCTAAATTGACATTTTTTTTATCGCTTCAACTACGGACATGTATGTTTTTTATACATTGTCATTACTTTAAATGTATATTATACAAAATCGTATCTCGATACATTACCACGTCCTCAAATAATATTTTCTTCTCCAATGGTAAAAATATCACTCATGCTATTATTATTATTTTTTTTTTTTTATAAAACATATTAAGTTTTAATTTAAATTGGTTTAATAATGTTATGATTGTAAAAATCGTTCTACTTAAATGCATATTACGAATATAACGTAAGTCGCACCCAATTTTGTGACGTAATTTACATTTATGTGCGAAAGTTATTTACACGCAAATAATCGTAAGGCTTGGATATACACATAAACAGTCCATCTGCTCTATTTTATTTTGGAACCTATAGTAAGATAGGAAAGAGAACTGAGAAATGAAGTTAGGGTATTGGGAGATACGCCGTGCTACGACGTATTGATGGAGCCTGGCATTCTGATACAGCAGTATAGTACAGTAGTTTCGTCACCGTGCAACAAGCAATCTCCAAGGTACATATGTAACATGCATGTTTTGAAATTTAGAAAAATATCGATTACGCAGTAACTTGATTTTCATTATTAACAAAATCTCAAAAAATATTACCATTGTATTTCAATTTTAGCTAAACTCGATTATTTCGTATTTCGATTGATAAAATCGTAGGAAACATCCGTTACGGCGGGTTCATTAGTAGTAAGTTAAACCTGCCTATTCAGCGTAATGTCGCTATATCATACTACCGGGCAACACTGCATCACCATATACGCGAATGCCTGCATTGTAACATTGTAAACTTCAAAAACTCGGATTTGCAACTATCTTATTTTCTATGGCCTTGCAGGGTTATCAAAGCGAGACAATAACAAATCGTCTTGCAGCGAAAGATGATCCGCAATTTCTAATGTCACGTGTATCGAGCAATGTTCAATCAGCCCACATTGTATTCCCAAGTTAGTGACGGTGTAAAATTAGCTCTCCATATTATGGTCTTTCATGAAAATACCTCGTATGTTTTCGCGATATATTTACGAGAGTATGGAAAATGCGCTTGGCGTTGCAAAGTAAACCGGAAGCGGCGGACGTTAAAAAGAACGAAAAGCAAAATGCATCCAAGTAGATCAATCTGTAGTGAAAACCACGTCCTGCGGAAATGTTTGATGGCCGGATGCTACTGCGGACAAAACGTGCCGTTGTCGCAGTATTTTTTCCTGTTCGACGCCCGCTATAATAAATTGAGGTGTTGGTAACAAAGGGCCAATCGAAATAATTGCAAGCTATTTTAATACACCCGCAAGTAACGTTTTTACGTTATTAGTAAGTTTGCATGTTTAATAGTTCATTACTCCCCGTTCGCAATGTTCTTGATTATTCGTTGAATATACAAATTTTCGAGGTACGACTCAAAATCATTGCGCATTCGCGTTGCACATTTTAAGTTCTCTCACAGAGGAAATATGCACGTAATACACCTTTGCTAAAGTAGGTATAACGTTTATAATTCACAAGCGGTGCAGGATTCATTTGCTTTTACAAACTACTGGAAGTTAAATTTTGGATATAATGACTTTAATCTGATAAACATGCGTTTAATCGTTTCTAAATTGATACACGTATTAACGTGGTGGTTTAGCTTTGACAAGAACCACATAAATTGTATCATAATCGTATTACCGATCTTGTTAATAAAAGGGCACTAGTAGTGCGCGACAAGAGTTAAAAGTCACTGTTTTCTTCGCAAATGGAATATATACCGACCTGTCTCGTCATAACACGTGTGACCGATGATATAAAATGTTCAACTCTGAAGAGTGCATAAAAGTGATGAAACATTTACACCGAATACTATACATATTTCGAGCAGAACGATTGCTAAAAATGCACATTTTTTTCTATATAGTTGTAGTAAACTTTATAAAATCGATCGATAAAGGTCTCAAGTAGCGAAGAAAAAGCATATAGCTTGGTAAAAGCTGTACAAGTTATCAGGTACAAAATATGCGCCCTTGCTCTACATATATGTGTCTGTATATGTACTAATGATAAATTATAAATTTTATTTTGCGGCCACTCAGCGGAATCACGTCGGTATTTCGCCCACCTGCAGTTGGAATTCATAGAGTCAATTACGGTACATATATATATACACATATAATGCATATATGTGTAAGTGGAACATTTTCCATCGGCCATAATATACGCACCGTGTGGTTTATATACACATATACCGACGGAGCACGATGCTGTTGTCGAGTAAAAACAAAGCGCGTATCCGCGGCAATAAATTGTACTAAACACTCATTTAATTACTACCCGAGTGTCGCGCACTGCTGAATGAGCAATTTGCATTTCCCGGAAATTACAAGTCTGTTCCGTTACGTCGTTTTTGGAGGATCGTGTAGGGGGGGGGGGGGGGGGTTCAAAAGGGGCTAAAACAGCGAGAGTGCCAGTACGATCCAGCTTAGTTTGCGGAACAACATTACCCTATCACTACGTTGTAATTCGCTTCGAGACTGTGGCTGGACTCATGAAATTTTGAACCGTTCGACCGTCGCTTGCCCAAGCCATCTAACCTAACATACTTCCATGTAAGGTTATAGGTGTGGTGGTCACCGAAAGTGCATAATGCCGGATGCAGTAGGATGCCAAAAATTCGCAGCGACGTCCCGTTGGAAATGGTTGATGTCGTCTTCATACAGCAATGATGCTTTCCGAGTCGTGCATTGATCGCGGAAACGAGATTTCGCCCATAAGAAGGGGAAAAGACTTGAAATATCGGAGCCAAGAATCGTCGGAAATGTCGTCTCGACCTTTTTACGACTCCTCTCTACGTTCGCTCACGATTATTATTTAATTTCTTTTCGCGCAGCAGGAGGAAGCTTTTCGACGAATCAGCACCGAATGATAAACCGATTTTGATCGATGAAGACGAGTCACCCGCACAGACGGAAGAAGTTTGGAACAATTACTTTTATGAATCCACGTGCTTTGGTTCGGTGACCCTTTTATCACAGTCGCGACACCAATAGTAGTGCACGAAAGCACCCGGACCTGTGCGGACGCGACGTGACTAAATGCAATTGTTTAGCGCGTGAATCATCGATATTTATAGAGCAATGTAGACGACAGTTATTTATAGAGTCGTCCGTGCAGTGCGACTCCTGTTTGAACGAAGCGTGGAATTAGTGTAAAGTAGTTCGAGATCTGAGTGAGGAGCACTTCCGTATCCTTGCGCAACCACCCTTTAAAACTTTCCTCAATGGCGCATCACCACGTAGCGACGATAAATCCTTACATGTTCGTAATACTCCAAGGGTATGTAATTTTGTAGCGTTGATGCCGGCCTCGCTCGCGGAACTTCACAGATTGGGCCATTACTATCCGGCAACGTCGCTTATTGGTTGAGGCTTGATTAATATGAAGGATAATTAGAAAGAGCCCATAATAAACCTTCTTAATTGTATTTCCTTTGCTTGTTAAATGTTGTTGGTGTAGTTTACATGCTTCGTTGAAAACTGATTTATTATACGCAGTGAACCGTGCGTAACGAATAGAACTTGTCTATTAATATCGTAATTCGACTAGTATCGTGTTTCAAATATTTCTATACTTATTTTTTTTTTTTTTTTTTTTTTTTGTAATTGAAACTACAATTTTGAAAGTATTAATTACTTTCATTAAAAGGTACCTTCTCATATATGTATATATACATATCTATACTAGTTTAACGTCATTGAATTACATTTTTGTTTATAATTTGTCAGGATGGATTGCTTACCCATTAACCGCAATACAACTCGATCGGTAAATGGTAAAATTATTCGATTCCATATATAAATACAAATAGTAACTTAAAACCGCTGTATCGTTGATTTTAATAATCATTGCTCTAAAAGTGTATCTTCTATTTACGAACGTCAAACTTTCATTTAAATTCCTGGTATATATTAAAACTTTTATATAAAACTTGACTATAGTTTTAAGGATATATCGTTATCTTTCAAGTTACGTTTATTAAGTATTTATCATCAAATGATACCGGCAAGTGTAAGCGCATTAATAATGGAATCGAATTAAAATTAATTCCAAAACTTTCAGACAGATATTGAACTCCCGGATAAATTCAAAAGTTCACTAATTTCTGCGGAAGGAATAAATTTTCTCCTTGATGAGGCTTTCGAGCGAACACTTAATAACGTACGTTGAACGAGGCACACGTTTAACAGTTTTCGAGGTAAATCATTAATATTCAAGAAATTCTTTTGGCAGTTGAACTCGCGTCATTGAATTTTCACGTTGGGATAAATTATGATTTTTTTCCGGTCTGATATATGCTACAATTATAATTTTCAATGAACGGATAACGGCTGCAAGCCGTGTTTTAATGCGGAAGATAAGCACGCAGTGCGGTAATTTGAGACGGAAATATCAAATTTTACTATTATGTTTTTATCAGTTCGCGTACTCCTCCGTAATGGGAGGATGCATTTATTACGCATCACATTTGTACTGCTATACGTATATATATATATATGGGAAACAAAATTAAAAAGTCGTTGAATTTTTTCACGATTGAAATATTTTGATATAAAAATGATTTTTAGCATTCTGTTAATTGCATTTAATAACGCCAGTTTTCTATTTAATTCTTATAATGAAAAGGGTCATAAACGCATAATATATTAAAAATAATTCAGTATAAAACATGTGAGTTTTATTATTATAGGGAAGATAATTATAAATACTTTTTCGTCCATTTATTGTAACCATATACGTTCATGCTTTTGTATTAAATTATAATCATAGAAAACGAAATATAAAATGTATACATGCGAATTGCGGGAAAATATTTACAAAAAATATAAAGATTGATAGGTTTTGCTTTTACGCTTTTGCTTGATTGCTTTTACGAAAGAAATTGTTCACGCAATTTTCGACCACCAATGTTAAATTTTCAAATTAAAAAGTGCAACCAAATAATCATTCCACAAAATCTTTAAGAAACTTACATATATGTCGAAAAAATATGAATATTTCCTTTTAACCCTTATGGAAATGTACACCAAAAAATATTGTTCGGGGTCCGAAATTACACCCCAATTTTGGTGTCATTTCGGACACCGAACTTATTTTTTTCTGTGAGGGAAATAAAACTGATAAATAGAAGAACAACAAATTTTCTCGACCACTTCAAAAAATGTTTAAAGAAATAAACTTATCTGAGTTAATGAATGAATTATGCAATTAAATCCAAGGAACAAAATTCTCGATAAAATTGGTAATATTTATACAAAAGACTAAACTGACGAAAATTAAACGTGCATAACAAATAGACATTTGTAGAATTATAAGGAAAAAAATTAACAGTAGTGTTTGCGAAATAATTTTATAATCGACAAATATTGATCAAGTCGGCAAAATAAATAAAGTTTAAAATGGAAAAAAAAACATACATGCACAAGGTGCATTAGCGGAGGCAACGAAAATAATGGGAAATTAATAGTAACGCGAAAGTAAATACGTATAAAGTAAATGAAAAAATAGCCCAGCATCGTCAATAAAAATACATCAAAAGAATATAGGGATTAAATTACACAACCGTTATAAATAAAACTTTAAATATATTCAATTCACTTTTTTATGTATACGACGTAATATTTGTGCAGATTATACAAAATACGTTATAGAATAAACTATATTATATTAAGTGTACTATTAATTGTTATAAATCGTGATATATTGTCGTTAAAATTATGCAGATAGTTAATTGCTTATGACATTTTTCTCTATATAATAAAGTTAATCAATTATGCGTATTCACTTGCCGGTACATTACCAATTACTCATCCTTTCCCTTTCAACAAACGTTCATGAATCTAAAAAGAACAAATTACTGCGCATAATTTTTTCACCTGTTCTCAACAATTCACTAAAATTGATTACTTTTCATTAAAATTTATATGCACTAAACTATCCTAGTAAAGAAATACACACACGTACAGCAGCTGTTTAAAAAAATTAAGAATTTCATGATGTTTATTGGAACATGCGAATGATGTATAAACGATGTAGGCGGTTTTTTGGTGTTGAAAGAATACATTTAACTATAAATTAATCACATACGTGCAATATTAATGGACGTTACTGTTCTTAGATATAAAGCTTGGATGCAGTTGATAGGAATAGTTTCGCAAATGAGACTTTAAGAGGTATTTTGAAGCCGAGAAGAAAATGATTAATCAC
This sequence comes from Trichopria nigra, assembly GCA_030522945.1. Lineage (NCBI taxonomy): Eukaryota > Metazoa > Arthropoda > Insecta > Hymenoptera > Diapriidae > Trichopria > Trichopria nigra. The sequence continues at coordinate 8,928 of JAPYZR010001244.1, read as the reverse complement.
TACCTAATGATTATGTAGCGCAGCGCACTACATCTGCAAATTCATCGTAAACTTTATATAGAATTATTTGATAACGTGTCTGTACATCTTAAATGTCAATGTTTTTAAGCATGTGGCCATAAAAATGTGCCGAACTGATGAATGGATTTTAATTACGAAGTATGTTGTAAATCGCCATACTCTTTATGACATCAGTAAAAAAAAGATATGAACATTTTTTAAATGAAATTGTTCATTATATTATTTATAAGGCAATTAACAAATTATCTGACATATCATAGTGCTGATTTTTAATTAAATCATAATCATATATTTATATACTTTTCACTTGGGGTAAATCTTTAAAAACTTGAAAGATGAATCAATATTTGGTAATGTTTACACTTACGTGAGCTACATTCGAAGTATCTACATTTTAGTAAGCGAGATACAGCATTTGAAAAATTGAAAAACGCAGGTATTCGCAAAGGCATTTAAAGTTTTCAGGCAAGCTCAAAGGAGCAGCGGCCTCAACAAGTAGGTAGTTCAAGTAACGATTGCAAATTTTAAATTTCATTTTCAGAGAACGATCGAGTTTCCGATCATAAATTGATTTTGCGAGCTTATCGCGTTATATGTTTGGTCCGCGAAATAAAAATGCAGAAGCGCACATGTAAAAAATTATTTTTCAAAGTCTGTTTATACGGTGACATGTTTACTTTCATTTAGGAAAATAAATATTTATGATTTTAATCTATATCTCTATTTTTCGTTTCATACATTTTTCACGTAAACCAATATTATACAATTGTACATAGCTTGTAAACAATTCTCGTTGCAGGATTAAAACTCAAAATTACGATGCCAAATATTCCAGTCGTTAGCAAAATAATGCTTCATATTTTTGTGCGCTGAATTAACGACCTGAAAACAATATCAACGAGTGGATACTGGATATTCGCACTCTTTATTATTAAGCGAAGTTTCACTAATGGATATAATGAAATCAAATTATACTCTGTAAACTATGTAGTTTTTCTATTTCATTACTTCGACCTGTATACCGTAAAATGGATCGAAGTATTGAATTTGGTCACTCGAAAAAAATGTGACCATATGTTTGTTTCATCAAATGTCCACGTTTTAGACTAATAGATATAAATTAATAGATATAAAAATGCAATAAAAAATGTCTGTCTATTACTACGCCCTGTAGCTCATCAACGAAAATAACGACTATAGCTGTAATTTGGTTCAACTATAACTTAGATCTGATTAGTTTTTGGGATATATCAATACTAAAATGGTAAAGGAGAAAGGGCAAAAAACCAACATCAGGAAAAGCTTTAAACACGTATAATCAATTTAGCATTAAAAAAAATTGATTAATGGCTCAAACTTTGGGGATAAAATAACGAATTTAAAGTTATCGGTTTTTTTTATAATTGGTCAAATTGAAGTCGTGATATCCACAATCTTCACTTTCTTAGTTTATTGAGGAAAATTATGAATGAGTACTTTACATACTCGGAATTATATACCGAATAACTCAATCGTCGGTTTTTTAAAATTTACCAATTAGGAGTCGAGAGATCACCAATTATAACAAGAAAATGAGCAAACCGTAAAAAATGTTATACCGTGAGCTCCATTTTTTAATGAAATGTATCGTAGTAATTATAAAATATAAACACCCGAAACATGCGGAATTTCACTGACTTTGTGATTTTTGTAAAATGTACGTTTTATGATTTATCCTTTTTTTTTTTATTTTAACAATTCATATTGATATGCATCTATACCTACTGATTGATAATAATCTGTTCTTCGATAATACATCTTTCCTTGAATCGAAGTGAAGTGTATGTAGAAAAAAAAAACAATTTTTTTCCCTTGCATTGGAATTAATCTTAAATTTCTCGTTAAAGAGGGGGGGGGGGGGGAAGACTTACACAGGACCCTTCACCTTCTGCCATTTCACCCTATCCCATTTCACACTCCGGAACGTTTCACCAACCTGGACGTTTTGCCTCTTTACATTCGGTTGGCAAACGTATTGATTATTATGGCTGACGAACAAGTCCCAAATACACAATAAAAGTCAAGTACTATATAGAGACTCTTTGAGAAAAAAATGTCCTAGTGGGTGAAACGTCTCGGATGGTGAAATGGGAGAGGGTGAAATGGGAGAGGGTGAAATGGGAGAAGGTAAAATGGCGGAGGGGGAACTGTTCTACAACCGTTCTGAACTATGTAGTATAAACATAAATATTATTATACTATCTTGATCTGGCATTTAAATAAGCGTCCGGCTCGGATGTAATTATAGATAATTATAAAGTGTTAGTAAGTGTACTGCCGCAAATCAAATTACACCTATTCTGGTCAAGAAATAAAACATAAATATGCATTCGCATTTTCATTGTAATAATTTGGTCAATAAAGGTTGTTAAATTAGCAGCCGTAAGCAACAAATGACTAATCGCGCGGCCAATGGCCGCAGCCGCGAAGTTTATATTGCTCGGTGTAGCCCGAAGGGCCGAACACTGGCAATCTATCGAGCGAAGCGAGCTGTACTCGACGTATAGTGATTCAATAATGATAGATAATAATTTTACGCCTAATTAATAACACTTTGACTAATTTGGATCAGTTGACGATTATTCACTAATTTTGCGCTAGTTCCAATTATTCCATATAGTTCCAACTATTCCAATAAAATATGTATGCACTTGATAAGTATTAGAAAATGTCGACATATTTCGATATGAAAGAAAGTGTTTTGTTTTAACGCCTCTCTAGTATTTAGTCAATTATTAGCATTAATAATAATTATTATTATAGCAATAAAAAATGTTACAAATCATAAAAATAATTTTTTTATGTATACGTATCGTCTAGCGAATAAATGTCCGTTAGCACGAAAATATGTCTGGTTAAATCAGTTTTAGATTTCAACGTATTCCAATTGTAAAAATAGCAGACGGTATATAGTTTCAAATCTAATTTGTTTGCAGGACTACAAATTTCGCGGTTCTTACCAAGGTCATATAAATCGAACGAGTCGAGCTTCTGCTTTAATATCAACTTTTCGAGACGATGGGACGTGGCGTAACGCTTCAACGATTTGGATTTGAACTGTTGATGATGATTCGAGCATCGGAAAGATACGACGGAAGATTTGACAAAATTTGAAAAGGAAGTTTCATCCAATTCGAATTGTAGATGGAGACTCGAATCGTGAGCAATGTAAGACTCTCAAATTGAGTCGCCACTGAATAATGAATATCAATGATGCAAACGGAATCAGCACGTAAGAATTCTCTTCCGTTCCACTTCAACACGTCCAGCATTTATAAAAGAATCGCTTGATATTTGCCCATTAGTCCGTAATTTGTCCATTAGTGTTGAATAACTATTTTTTTAATATCTACGTTCACTGGCTCATATTATATTGATTATATCCAATCACTTAACGCATGACATGAACCAATTTACATACGGCCATCCCAATGGTATTTGGCAAGAGATTAAATGAAACCGTTTATATATGTTACAACAAAATGATATCGTTGGTAAGCGATAACTCGATAAATGTATAAGGAAAGTAAGAAATGTACTTTTCGATATTAAAAAAGAACATCAATATTACTTTATCGTGATTATGGGTGGGGTTCCTATTAAAATTCGATTATGAAACATTTATCATTGCGGAGTTCAAGTATAATGGCTGGGGATGAGAATCGTCGTCAATTCAGTAGATACGTCCTGGAAAAAAAGAAAGTCGAGATAACAGCACAGAACGTGTATCGCATGCATTAAATGATGAAATCTGTTGCAAGAAAATAGAAAGAGAATCGATGTCGCGAATGCAAAATTTCTGTATAGAAATTGTGATAGAAAAAACCTTCTATCCAGAGACTTTGTTGGATTCATATTTTACAAAAATTTTAAACAATATTCAACTGAACTTAGCGTTACAAAAGATGAGTTCAGAGGGTTTGATTTAAAAGCAATTAAGAAGCCCACAAGTCGGAGAAGTTTCCGATAATTACGATGACGATCCGAGAGTAAACTGTGAATTTAGCTGGCCCACAATCATCTTCATAAAATACCATACTGAAATACGCCAAGATTTCTCTCGAACTTTCCAAGGTGTTCTGAATATCATTCGTCTTTTGTTACACAATACGAGAAGCAAATTAATTTTGAAATTAATAGGAGCACAGAGGTTTTGAGCACTACTAATTCCGAACTAAAAACCTATAGTACAAGTTTGAATCAAAGGCCTTACAGACCTATTTCGACATTTACCGCATACCAACGTCAGTGCGTAATTTTTACGCTACAGGCAAACGATGCAGGCCTGGTATGCACAACAGGTAGGTGAAGTAAACCAATTTTAAATCCCCGAATGGTCAATTTAAAAATACAGAAGTGCAATGCAGAGGCTTCGCATAGTTTCAGCTCGGAAAAATTCTGTGATCAGTTTATCGTAAGGGATTATATCATTATACAATTTAACGTAAGCTCGAATTATTTGGGTATTACAAAATTTATCGCACATTATCACGTCGCTGAATCGCAAACCTTTAAAATAGACTGCAATAAAATGTCGCATCATCTAACATTTACCAATTTTAATTTACTAAAATATACTCTGGAGATCGCTTCTAAACTACGAACTATACGGAATACTATACATAAATGCTATACGAAGGTATATGCATAGATAATATTTAAAGCAATGAATGACTAATCTATACATTGTAAATCCGAAATCCCTCGGTATCCTGTAACATTTTTTAAGCAAAACCGCAAAAATTGACATTTAAATTATAATATAATGATAAAAATGTATTATTGGCGGAATATTATTGTAATTACAATTGTAACAACTATATTATTAGCATAAAATCTCCCAGCATTTTAAAAGACAAAGTAACAATATAAACCGATTATAAACCACAATAAACAGCAAACCTAAATTAACATAAAATAATAAATTATATAATAGAAATAATCTTCTACAAATCATAAGTCATTAATTTGAACCTCTCGGCTGAAAACGTAACCTGAACAATGTTTACAAATTTAATACCGCGAATAATACCATGAAAAGACGTGTCATTTAATTGTAAGCCACAAATCTCATATTCCATGTCGGTTTTAACTACTCAAAACAACGACATACATTAATTTAAAGCCGAAAACAATAATGCTATAAATTTTAACCCATTAACACCGGGAAACTGTGATTTTGTTACGCTTTTTCCAGTCTCATTCCTCTGATCGTAACATGTTACGATCAGAGGAATGATTATAGGAAACCGATGTTCCTGCTGTTTTTGAGTACGCTTTTTCAGGATTCGGTCTTAAAATTTCATTTCTCAGTAACACAATTCAATTTGTCGGCATTTATATGAAAAAGAAAGGAAAAAATTAATAATTTTTTTTCATTACCCTCGATCTTTTCACTTCGTAAAAACGCGGTAAAATCGCATGTTTTTTTCTCCATCATCGGTGAAAAAGAGATTTTCGATTTAAATAAAATGTGATAAAATTTTAATTTTTATCCTTTTATTAACAAAATAGCGGATTAACTTATCTCCGGAAACTATGCAAACTCTAATAAATGGCCTAAAAATAATACACCGACCGATGGAGTTATCTAAAAATCGATAAACGAAAATTCCCGAACTCGATGAATACGAATTTGACATCAGATTTTTTAAATTTAATATGGCGGACAAATTTTTAAAAGATCTTGAATGTCTTTGAAACTTGTCACTTGAGTGCTATTGGGTCGATGTATAGTGTTGGGTCATTTTCCACAGTTTACTAGTAAATCCCAGTGGGAAATGGAATCTGGTTAAGAAAAAGGCCCTGGATAGTTTTCCCTGACAATAATCGCGCACTAGACATACTGTGGGATACAAAATTCGGCTAGAGCCCGGACAAATATTACTGTAAGAAAATCAGCCAGTATCAGTATAGTTTTACGCCAAAAATAATTGTATTTAGATTACAAGTCCAGGCCATTAACTAGTGCTACTCAAGTTTAGCACCAATATTATTTTAACCTGTCATACGTCAAAACGTGCTACGGAAATTCTGCTTAGTAACTTGGTAACATAACCTTCAAGTACTTGAGCAGATTTAATGTTATGCATCTACATTATAAAATGCAATAGACAGAGACAACAGGTTCATGTAAGCGATCGAAAACAATAATATTAATATACATTAACATAATACATATACAATATACATAACAACACATAACAAACGAGGTTATACTTTGCATGTGCTCGAGGCTTTCGTGGCTACATTGACAGAAACTAGACACACATATACTTGTCTAGTTTTCTAATCGTAAAATCTCAGATTCTGTCCAAAAAGTAGATGACATTTACTTTATTTTCCCGACCGAATTTCCACCTGATGGGATCCGTAGAAGGGGTTAAATCTCCATTTTATTATTGAAATGATAAAAATTATAACTTTGCAAAATTATCTGTAAAATAATAAAACTAATTTCTTCACCCGTATAATGAACAAAAGCATGAGATTTATTCTTCCTTATTTTGCCGTATAAAAACCGCCATATTTAATGTTGTGAGCGATAAAATAAGATTCCAAGGCCGGATCCTGAAAGGGCATACCTAAGAACTGTAAGAAATGTAGATTTCCTATAATTCCTATGTTATGGTTATAAGAATGAGACTGGAAAAAGAGTAACAAAATCGGTTTTACGGCGTTAATCGATTAAATGGTGAAATTACGACCTCTGTTTAAATCCTATTGTGATGGGCCCATTAGCCGTAGAAGGGCAGAAAAGGGCCGTAATAAAAAAAAAAAAAAAAAAAAAAAAAAAAATCCTAATAAATCAGATAATATTAATTTGAAAGAGCTGTCCGTTATATTGACGTATTCTTATTTTAATTCTTGAATAGACGCTGCAAATGAATCTTAAACTTTCAGAATCGATCAACGTCTAGAATGTTGATATCATTTTGGCAACACGATGAAAGGCTACTGATTAATTCAAATGCGATTGTAATTTAATTCAATCACTACTGTCAATGGTATATGAAAAAAAAATCTCAACCGCAATGAATAAGTCAAATCAGACGAATCAAATCTTTCATAAAAACGAACGTTTCATGTGTTTAAGAGACATTACTTGTTGAACACCTTCTAATAATGTTCCTACTTCTATAATTGAGATAAAAGAACATTAAAATTGAAAAGACACACAGCGATTAGCTCTTTCATGCACGATAACATTTTTAAACATATTTTTTACCAAGTCTTTTTTTAATTCATATTCGATTAAGCATCTACTTTAAGAAATGAAAAATTAATAAGACAAAAAAATTAAATATACCGCAATCCTGCAACAGTTGCCGGAAAATACGCTCAGAGTGTAAAGAGGGCGGAAAAGTAGTACGATCTGCCCTAGGGTAGCTAAGGGGAAATAAAGATTATGACTTTCCGTTTATTTATTTATTTAGGAAGGTCTATCGACCTAAATTCTATATATTAGCCCTGAAGAATCAAAATGCAATGTTTGGTCAACGTCGGTAATTAAACCCGCAACGAGTTGACAAATAGTACAACAAACTAAACGCATTCAAATAGACCTCAGAAGCCTCAAATTAATTACAATTCTATATGTATTCAGTAGCCTAGAAGGACGAGACTTTAAATAAAAAAAAAAAAAAAAATTAAATCAATATTTGAATTGATAGATGTGCATTTTCGTGATCAACCGTAATACAAATATTATATATACCGCAGATATGGAGTTAGAATTATGAATCCAAAAAGCCTTTAGACGTTAAAAATCGAAGAAGGCTTGAAAATGTCTTCTTTGAAGCGACTCGATTGGCTTTGTTCTTCCACAAGACGATATGGTAATTGAACGTGATTAATAGCGATTCAAAGCCGAGAAGAGTGCGCAATTTAAGGTTTTTAACTCGAGTGGTCCAATTAATGTGGCCCTGTATATATACGGCATCGTCTGGCCAGGCGGCTTTCGTGCGAAAGAGCACTCGACAACGCCTTCGAGAACATCAAGATCTCGCGGGACAAGCGTCGGTGATAACGCGATAACGCCGTGCGCCGCGTGCTCGAACGCCGAAGCCCCCGGCCGAGCGAGCGCAGCACAGCAGCGAAAAGCAAACTGAACTGAACTCGTGGAAGCAAGGGCCACGCGATCTTAAGACCGAGTTACGGAACAATTTGCGAGATAAAAAGCACCGAACGATGAAACTGCCGCGATGTGCTTAATATTACCGGAATACGGAAATCCCCAGCAATTACTGCGATCCTATTAATTTTCATAGGTGCGATAATATCGTAATTTTCGTAATGATTATAATCATCGTTAGCCGGCAAAGGCGACTTATTTTCCGTCGAATCTCGAGTAACGGTCTTCTTAGTTCTAATCCCTGTTCAACCAGTATTTAATTCTAAGTTATTAAATGTTCTCCTTAAAAAGCTTTTAAAGTATATAATTTGTACCGGCCATTACTGGTCATGGACCAGAATGACCATAGTTTTAAATATAAAACCCAAAATGAAACTTTGTTCAATTTCTTTATGAAGTAATAGTACAGATACTTCATTGACTAAGCTGTAGATTAACTGACAATTGTCAAATAATTAATAGAATGATAAATTCGAAATTAGAGACCTGAAAGTTTGGCAATAGATATCGCCTGGGGCTACCAAAAGATACCTTAACATTTTCTTAACATTTCATGATAAAAATGTTGAGATATATGGAATCGAAATGTCGTCTCAATACTTTTTGCAAAAGAAAAAGCTAATCTTAATATATCGTATAAATAACCCAGCAAACAATCACAGAAGTTATGTCACAATTATGTAACAGTTACATTAAAATGTCGCCTCAAAATTGGCACAGTTACATAACAGTGA
>JAPYZR010001243.1:0-24427 GCA_030522945.1 Trichopria nigra | reverse complement strand
ACCCATCCGAATTTAAGTTTCAATTGCTCATTTTGTTCGTTAGTTCTTGATCTATATCCTGATATTTTTTATTTTAGCTGCACATTCTTACATCAAGCTGTATAGTCTCCGCAATTCACACACTTCGAAAATTTGTCATCTCGTACGTGCGTTCGATCGTCCGTCCGTCCGTTCGTTCGTTCGTCATCGTTTTTTTGTAGCTTCGATAACTCACGAACTACAAAAGATATCAATATAATTTTTTTTTTTCAAATGTGTGTTTTGACTAAATTTAGATCTGATTAGATTTTGGAATATATCCATAGTAAAATGGAGGGGTGGTGAACAAAAAACGTTGATAAACTTTAAACTTCCATATTTTTCTGAATTTAGTGACAAAAAAAATTGCGAGCGAAGCGAAGTGCGACGGGGGTACAGGTAGCGGAGCCCCCGGTGAGGTTGGCGGCCAAAGGCCGCAGGGGCAAAGCCCCCAAATTTTTTTTTCAAATGTGTGTTTTGGCTTAACTTACATCTGATTAGATGTTGGGAAATATTTATAATAAAATGCCGGGGGGGGGGGGGGGGGGATCAAAAAATATTTTTGAAGGTTTTTAGGGGGTTAGGGGGGGAGGGGGGGGGGGGGGGGGGGGGGGGGGGGGGGGGGGGGGGGGGGGGGGGGGGGGGGGGGGGGGGGGGGGGGGGATCAAAAAACATTTTCGCAAGTTTTTAGGGTGTTATTTTGGCATGTTAATTGTGTTAATTGTGTATGGAGCGAATGTGACTTGTCATATCAAGTTTATAAACTTATGGCATTCCGAGCGGGTGCGGCCGAAGGCCGCAGTCGCAAAGTGCGTTTAGTCAGTGAGGCCCGAAGGGCAGAACACGGTCAATATTGCGAGCGAAGCGAGCTACGAGCGACAGCGCGCCAGGGGTCCAGGGGGCGGAGCCCCCGGTGGGGTTGGCGGCCGAAGTCCGCAGAGGCGAAGCCCCTAGTTTTATTTTTAAATTTAAATTTAAATTGAATTAAATTTCAGGAAACAATTTTAGTAGAAAACGGAGAAAAACCCATTGCAACATTATTAGATATGTAAAGCACAGAAGTAACATATACCTATATCCTCGCTTTCAAACAATGTATACATGGATACATTAGGTTATTTTTCTTTAGACGAACCTTACACATAAAATTCTAATTATATATATATATATATATATATATATATATATATATATATATATATACAAAAGGTGTCCCATTTTAACAGATCCACGCTGATATCTCCGTAGTAATGTGTCATATAAAAAATTTACCCTTACAAAAGTTGGAGGGTGCAATGGGGGTCAAAGAATGGTCACCTTGAATTTGAACTTCAACTTTATACATGTAAGAAAATTTGTGGTCGTAAGGAGGTCGTAAGGTGGTAGTAACAGGTCGTAAGGTGATCGTAGTCGGTCGGAAGGTAGCTTCTAGAAAAGACACGATGGATAGAATTCGAACTGTCCGTCAAAATATATTAACATCAAGAAACGAATTATTATTATTACCAAAGAGCTACTTCTAGCTAAAAAGAAACTAATTTTTCTTTAAATAAAAATGTGTGAATTTTACATTTTTTATTTATTTATTTATTTTTCATTTCATTTTTTTTTTTTTTTTTTTATCGTTTTAAAACATATTTCTATTTAAAATTAATTTATATTTATTAACATTCCTGTTAATTTTACATGTTTTTTAGAAAATTATAAAAATATTATGAAGATATATACATATTGAAATTTTATTAGGGTACTGTGAAAATCATTATTCTCGCTTATACTTACGTGTAATATAAGTAGTATTAGGGTCATTTTAATCAAATTAAAGAAAAATTGCAAAATATCGTATTTGAATTATCACTGTAAAAATCATCAATTCGTGTTCGAAAAGAAACTTTGTACAATTTTTGTCTACATCCTGAATAACATTTTTCTACTCTTTTAATGTTGACGAAGAAACAAACACCGACACTTCCGCCAATACCTTCATAATCAACATTTTTTAAAAGTTGATTTTATATGTAAGATATTTTTTTTTAATTTAAAATAAGATGCTTCAAATTTAAAAATGCAATTTTTTATGTTCAAGCTTCTGACTTTCATTGATTTTAAAGAATAAACTGAAGGGGCCTAATTTTGATAATACAAGAACATAAATAATACTATACACAATAAACATTATAATGAATAATACATATTATTTTTCATATGAGATGTATAATATAAATGTTTCTTATTTTAATACATTATTTAAATGCATTATGCAAATTGTCACCTTTCGCCTCTTCTCCCTTTCAACCGCTCGCTTCGCTTCAGCATTCTTGTCCTCCAGAAGCAACGAAATATGATGATTGTCCAATGACTTCGACCGTAAAAATTGTCGTATAATCGAATTGCCTCGTTCGATAGCACTCCTTCGTCGTACGATTGGCTTCTTATTTAATTCCAAAAAGTTTGGTACTTCGATGTTTTGTCGATACAAGTTCTGCTTCTTTTTCCGATAAACTGCGGTAAAGTCTACCGTAGAATCGCTACGTCTTGTCTGATGTGTCACGAAAACGTCACCAAACACTCGCTCGTTTTCCACCATAACACATTTTACGTGATAACTAATTTCCGAGTTATGGCCAATCGGCATTACGCGACACTTCATTACATCCGTCATTGCGCTCACCCGGATTTGATGCCACTATTCGTTCCAATAATTTAAAAGTATCATCATCTTCCTGCTGAACATTAACGAGTCTCTTTCACATTTACCGATGAAATCCGTTGCACAGTTATAGGTTAAATATTACATTTATCGTTTCGAAATGTAAACTGAGCTTGAGGTTATAACATTCTGTGAGTAATTTGTTAAAAGAAACAATAAACTCGTTTCTTCGATCGCTTATATTTTTCGTGAAGGTAATATTTAAAAATAGATGTATGATATCAAGTGCACGTGGTTACATTCTGCTTTCTTCGTCGTCAAACGTCAAGAAGCTATACCTTAACCTATTTATTTACAAATTTGTTATATTTATTTTATTCTTATCAAATTAAATTTTTAATCTTTTGTTTAGTTCATTTCTCATCGAGAATGAATTTTAATTTATTAAAACTTAAATATTTAATTAAAGTTTCGTATCTCTGATGAGTAACAAATTTACATAGTCGAAAATGTTAATTTTCATACAATTAAAATTTCAATTGAATATGCGGCAGGTCTAAACACTAAACTAAACGCTTGATTGAAAATTCAGTTGACAAATTTTCCATTCTTAACGTAATTTTTGAATATTAAATTATGCCTGAAATTAATAGTAACGATATATAGAATAAAAGAAAAGCTAATAATAAATAAAAATATTATTTTACAAAGTCTCGAATATATAAATACCAACGACTGGTTAATAACAACACTGCGCATGTGATGATTCTTCGTACAATTTCATGCAAAAAAATATACCGTACAAAAATTGGATCAGATTGCCAATTTATTTATAACGAATTATTTATAATTGGCTTTTGCGGTCTGTTTTATTAAATACAGTTAAAATGTTTAACTAACTTTTTAATAAAATTCGCTTGGTATATGTTTATCTTTACGGATAATGGTGCAATATAAAGCAAATTCGATTTGTTTGCGCTTTCTGAAGTACGTGTCAATTAGCTGTTGCATACGATGTACTTATATACGTTGAGAAACTATCGAATTTCATATTAGATTTCACGTGGAACTCTGTTCTAATACGTGACATATATATATATATATATATGTTAAAAATGTCAATTTAACATGAGAAATTGTGGCACATACTTTACCATTAATAATTAGAAATTTTAAAACATCCAGTTTGTATCATGTCTTGAAATATCAATGAAAGTTGAAAATTTGTTAATTAGAATATTTTATTAGAGGCGTAACATTAAATATTGCAAAATAACTAACAATAACTATACGGGTACAATAACAACGGTACCGGGTGTACCGAGAGTTTTGAAACGGTCGTGTATAAAAAATAACCACTTTTTAAAATTGCCGAAACAAATTAACACTTTTTTTGTTTTATTATTTGAAAAAGCTACGCGGAGAAATATTTTTTTGTAAATTTAACAATACCAGATGCCATTTTGAGGACAGACTTTCTTACAACATTTTTTTTAATTTTTACCTATATATCAGTATCGTAAAAATTACCATTCATCATCTCAATTATTATTATTATAAAAAATTGCAATTTTCTGATTGCACGCAGGGCACGAGGGGGGATGAAAATCTTAAATGGCTATCGTGGATCAATGAAGGTCTCGTTTGAAAGGTATTTTCGAGAAGAATACAAAACAGTAGACATATAGTGAGCCCTGCGATTTTTTGCATTCTTATTATTTTTGTTTTTCGAATATTACACCACCATTTCTAAATGTTTGGTACACCCTGTTTATTGTAATACGGTGATTTTTTAAATTAGACATTTTTTATTCTAAAGATTTCCTTCATTTGTACTATTCGTGAGCTGTTTCAACACCCGAATAAACAAATCTTAGATGGGGCTCCAAAAACATCGACTCGTATCTTAGTTGATGTGGAAATTGAAAATGGAATGTAATAAATGTGCGATTACCTAATTAAATAAGATAAAAAAACTTTTTGCTCGATAATAGTAAAAAAAGAAAAAAGAAAACATTGAGTGATAAAAATACAACTGTTTCTTACTCAAGCTTTTCTCAAGAAGTCCACATGAAAATATTGAGGATGGAAAGTCCTAATGAGATACGGGAATGCATGTAAACCCAATTAAATTCATTTTAAACTTGCCCCGTGATGTGTTACGTCTCATCAGCGTTTTTAAATCCACTAAAAATTGACTCGGCACGTTTTTTATGTGGATTTTTCAAATTTCCAGTTTACTGTTATATGTAAAAATGTGTGATGGGATAAAGCCAGTGTATAAAATAGCCTCTCATATACAAAGATCATAAACGATATACTGTGCATCATCAAAATGCCTAATTAATGTTCACAACATTAATATACAATTGTATAAACAAATAAGACAACAAAAAGTAAATAAATTAAACTCCGATTATTTATGGCACCAATTACATTTAATCTAAACGTAACCATTATAATCATCGATGTAATGTATTTGTAATGTATTTTAAACAAATATCGGCCAAGCAATTGCAACAATTATTGTTCAAAAGCGGATATTACGGCAATTAGCGTTTATTTTTATGTTTTCCTCGTGTTTAGTGCAGGTTTTCAAAATAAATAAATCGCTCACGCGAGTCATGTACGTTAATTTTTTTTTTTTTAATATTAACCGTTTTACATATTTTCTCACGATTTATACATGAATTTAAAAATACACGAAGGAAAATTTTCTGAAATTTTACCGTACCAGAACATTGTTTCGTAAATCAAATTCATAAATATAAGTTTTAAATTTATATAAACATATTATCATTTTTCAACAATTAATAAAATTTTATGTATTGTTGCGTGTCCAGATTTTCATTACGTATACAATACAAATATTGTAAAAAAGACATATCTTATAAAATTATTGTAAGTATATTATATTATTCATAGTATGATATATGTACCATCTTTAAAATAAGTTTTACCGTGTATTGCAAATTTATCGAAAATATACATATTATATTTTTCATTATTCAATAATCGATGTCGTCGGTTATTTATGTTTTGTAATATTTGCATTGTTTTAAAAGACCCGTCGTCAGTGATTTCAGTAAGCGAATTTTGCATTTAAGAAACATTTTTATTTATTTATACTTAATGACGATTTGTGTCACACTGCTAACAAAAAAAAAAAAGTTAGACGTATAATAAAGCAAATACACTATATTGCACAGCTCTGCTTTTCGCGATCGTGTATAATAACGTTCGGCGAGTTTTTATCGCGCACCGGCAATGCCCTTGTGGTGGCCGACCACGATAGACCACAACTGGAAGTGCCGGTGATAATACATTTTATTAGGCTTTGTGCTACCGGCTACCAGTGCCACCATCTTTGTCCAGGTGGGGACGACAAAGTGCATCGGGAAAAAATGTACTCAAATACTATCAACAGGACCGGAAAACGAGTCCGATTCGTTCGCGAATACACCGTATAAATATTAACAACCATCCTGGATCCCCGGCTGTTTTTTTACGCAACGCTCAACGATAACCTACTTATCAATCACGTGTTCGATGTATATTCACAATTTCTATTTCTAATCATAACATGCGCGTTCTTCCGACGCGGGCTGAGAAAAGCACTACTGGGATCGCAAGTGTTTTATTATGTAGATGGTATAAAAACTGAATTAAGAATTCAATCGATTATAGATGTATACAATTTGGTCATATATTTTTCAGACCACTTTTCCGAAAAATCAAATATGGCATTTCAGATCATTCCAACGTAAAATATATGCCATGAAAAAATTGACAAATATAGACAGAAAGATCCAATGTCAGAACATGAGAAACTATATCAAATTTTTCAATAATCGGAAACTTTACAATTATATACCGCTCAGAAATTTTCAGTGAATTTTGAAGTATATAAATCACTTTTATTCACGCTGGAAGATGACATGCGTAAAGTATAAAAGTCGTGCGTAAGGTGAAAAAGTCAGATGTAAAGTTAAAATGCTACAACTCGTGCGTAAAAGTACACTTTACACACTTGTTAGGTAATATATACTATTGTCTCATCAAAACCATCAATTTTATGGCGACCCATCTTAATGAAAAAGGATTGAGAGCTCAAATTTTGAATTATTATGAAGGATTGGGAAGTAATCATCGGTATGTAAAATGAATCCATCTGAATCATTCTGAATTCTTCTTAATCCAAATTTTGAACTTTCAATTCTTTTTCGTTTACTGGAATATAGTTTGCAACAAATATAAACGCTAGAATGAACTATTTCTTTATTGTTTTTATGTATAATTTCTCGGCAAGAAGAGGAGAGTCCATTAGAATTGAAATGTGTTAAAATATCGAGCAATTTTTTATGTTATCAATATTTTCGAATGCTGTTTTTTTTTTTTTTTTTGACATCCCTTTTCTATGTATTCAGATGCATGCAATTTCAATTGTATTTTATTCCATGTCCCTACAATTTGGAAAACGAACATTTAAATTTTAATTCGTTTGCAGTTTAACTTTTGAAATTCCTTCGTTTTATTTTGTGACGCATCAATTTCGAATTCAAATGGCCAATAAATGAGATTCATTATACGATAGAAATGTTTCTATCCTGTTCAATTCAAAAAATAATTAAATGTATTAAATAGAATTGAGATTTTTCAAGCTGAATTATATATGATTTGGTATGATTTGGTACGATAGGAATCCATTTTTTATATACATGCATAGTTATATAGATGACTTTTTCTAAATTCATCCCAATTCTTTCCAACGAATAGATAATTTTTATCTTCCTATTCTTTACATGACACATTATCCTATTTAGCGAATAAACAGGATTGGAATAAATTTACATACATTCTCAATTGTTTTTAATCCTTTTTCGTTTGCTTAGGCTCGGTACATCTCCAATTTAAACTTACCATTCAAATAATTTTATATTTCATCCCTGTTGAAATTTTAACTATCATCATTGGAAGTTTCGGATTTCGGAAACTTCCAGTGAAAAAGTTTTTACCAAGAATATCCAAGAAGTTTTCCTGCAGACTTGGCGTTGCATTATGCAAAATTGTAACTTCCACAAAAATGTTGTCCTCGTACTTCCAAATGTCGAAAGCAAAAATAAATTACGTGCTGGATCAAAGGATATATGTATGCAAATTATTGCATATATACATAATATGGCTAACAACTAATTATTATACACTCTCAAATGATAATTAAATAAATTAAATTTTCTCGACCGTTGTAGTTTATAATTAAGTTGACTCGAGTCGTGGCGACTCGATATATATATATATATATACATGGCGACTATATACAGGGTGTTTCATTTTAATCCGACCACGCAGATACCTCTGTAAAAATGAATGATATCAAAAAATGACCTCTACACAAGTTGAAAGAGATAGAGGGGGCCATCCAATGGTACCAACAATCTTGACCTTAAACTCGATTTTCAAGGTTATTAAAAGATCAGAGTGATTTTTTTAAATATGGGAACCTCTATTTTTTATCCCGGATTTGGAAAGAGCGGAAAATTTTAAAATGTTCGGACGGATTAAAATGAAACACCCTGTATAAATATATATATATATATATACGTATATAAAAAAATATAAATAAATATAAATACGTATATATATATATATACGTCTGCTTAGTTTTGTAGCCCTATTCAGAAAAAAATATTATAAAACTTGTAAAAAATGCGTGTGTCACAAAATCACTTGGCAGAGATGTTTTTTGAAAAGGGAAGATCTATACTATTAATCCTTATATTCATAAAACACCACCCATCAACCAACGCAGTATACATGAAAGTAAAATGAATAAAAAAATTAGGAACCGATTTATATATAAAACGCAAACCAAACAATAGTTTTTATGGGAAATTATTTTATGAAAGGCAGGGGCTCTATATGTAGCTTTATTATACTAATAAATAAGAAAGGTGTAAAACTGTATAGAAATTTCGACAAATGATCCTTACACGATCTTAGGCGCTTTTTCACAATTATTAAACAACACCCTACTGAAAAACATCATGTGATTTCTCATGTGATTTCTCATGTTATTTACAAACGTAATTTATTGTATTATATTTACAACTTATACGGGAAAAAGATATAGAAAATAATAGGACCATCAACATCAAGTGCAATAAATGAAACAATAATAACTATTGTTCTGAACGGGCACGTGTAGGTACTATAATTATTAATATTATTATTCTGTAAAACTACTATTACTTCGACCCCTACTGAAGGTTGGTTCGAAATATTAAACTTGGTCCGAAAATAAAAACTCTGTTTTTTCATCAAATGTTCCTGTCTCGCATAAAAATTACCTTCTTCAATATACTTTGGTCCCAACCTGCGGTATGAGGGAGAAGTATTTAAAAAAATCACAAATGAGATCTAGTGTGATTTCTTATGTGAGTTCTCGTGTGACTTCTCATGTGAGATCTCGTGTGATTTCTTGTAATCTTTTCACTTTGTATGACAAAATTGAAACAACTTCGGTCCAACCGGCGTTAGAGGAGGGATCGAGTAGTATTTAAAAAAATCACATGAGAAATCACAATAATGAACGTATGATTTCTCATGTGAGATCTCGTGTGATTTCTTGTATGACAAAATGACTTCGTATAACAAAATTGAAACAACTAACTTCAATACTTCGGCCCAACCTGCGGTATGAGGGCATTTTTATTTTTTTTCACACTCTAACAAAGTTTTATAAATTTTGGAAACTGTAAATCCATTAGAATTATAGATTTATCCCAGCAAACAGTAGGGAAATAATACAGATACATAACCGTTATATAACATTTATGTAATTGTTTTGTTTTTGTGTGTTTGCTTGGTTATATATATAATTATGTAATACATATTATTATATACAATAATATTAAATAAAAAATATCTTATGAAATTAAAATAAAAACTTTTGTATTGAAAGAAGTTTACAAAATGTTATATGGATGAAAATAAAATATGAAAAAGAATAAAGAATTAATATTTACTTATTAGTATAAGGTGGTTCAAAAGTAGAATCATATAACATATAGACGCATGTAGAAGGACTGGAGTCCATTATATGATATATTAAAAAGTGGGACGACTTTTTGTGCTCCAGCGACGTACGTGTGTAATGAGAGTGCAAAAGACTCTCAATAAAGTATTATATTTGTTGTTTCTGTTCTCCAGTCCAAGATTCCCTATATATATATACTCAGGAGTTATATATGTTCATTCGTTGGTAGAGCTATTAATGACCCATATATAGGCTTACAAAGCAAAAAAGTGCATATTTAAAATTATTGAAATGTATTTTCAAAAGCTCTCTGATGGTACTGTAATTTTACACAATATTGTAAATAAAATTAAAATATATATATATATTAACCACATTGGACGCGGAAATGGAATGAAACCTATTGGATATTTAACTGGTATGTTTTGAGGGATCATATATATTGTATTGTGCAGAATTGTGTAGAATTATAGTACAATATGCCAAAGCCCGAATTTTGAAAAAACATTATATCACTGGAATCGATCACTGCGGAAATCACAAATCAATCTCGAATCTCGCTATCTCGAGTACTCGAATCTCGATTCTCGACTCTCGAGCTCGAGTATACCTACCTATATACAGTCGTGAGGTCGTGAATAATTAGATCGAGAGATTTAAAGATTTATTGTTAGTTTTAATTGGTTTTAATATTTTTGCATTGCTCGCATTGCACAGGTAAATGTTTATTCTTATGCTCATTTTATTTGTTTTTTATTTGTAAAATGTGTACAGAAAGAAATCAATGTTCAAAACAACTTTAAATTAACCCCTCCAAATTAAGGTTAGAATTTGTGAATGTAAAATAATAATTCTGCATATTACGTAAAAGAACCTTACAAATTCAGCAATGAATATAAATTAATGTTTACGTGTTAAATTTTCATAACGTAATTCCTCAATTATACGGATATATTTTCAGTAAAAAATAAGTATTCATAAAAGGTAGCTTAATCTTGGAATTACAAATCCCATTGATGTAAATAAATAAATAAATAAATAAACAAATAAACATTAATGTTTATTTATTAATAAATTGAGTGCAGTTTTGATAAATAGGATTTGCAGCACAAAATGTGGGTCCATGTTTAATATGTCATCATTGACATTTCATCAAAAAATGCGTGTTCGTAATACCTTGTAAAGAATTGTTTAAGTTAAGTTAAGTTAAGTTAAAAACAATACACATGTTACATACTTAAATAATAATATCTATATATTTATTGTAAAATTTTATAAGTTAACGCTTTTGTAACAGTTACCATAAAACTATAAAGCTGTCACTTCGAATTCCATGAAAGACTTATTACGATGTTCATTCTCTTATAATAAGACAGTATTTTTGGTTGTTTTTGTATGAGATGAAAACTAGTTCTAGATTATTAGTTACTACAATATTTCATCACAGTATTCAAGAAAGTACGATTTAATCAATGTTTTTGATTTGCCCATATATATTTTTATTTTTTTTCAATTCATAACGTAGTAAATTGCTGTCTTTGATTATACCATTGGAATAATGGTTAAAACTGGTTTTGTCGATCATAATTGGTAAAATGTAGCCTACAAATGTTTGAAATTCTATATCAAAGAGTCTATTTAAATTTAAATGGCGACAATTTTGTGGATGTTTACACTGACACATGGCCTATTACAAATACTCTATAGTGCAAAGTAGACAACTTTGATCTTTTAAGTCAAATCTGTACTTCAGTATTGAGTTTGAGATGACATTAAGCTTGCTTATTTTTTGCTTATTGCTTAAGCTTGTGGATTAAGTTTGTGCACATATCCAGTCTTTATTTTTTATCATTTAGTAATGCAATATCTGACAGAAGAATCTAACAAAATCATAGCACCCAATACGCGAAACAAACAAAATTGAAAATACTAAAGATGTAAGTTTTGTTGAACCGTGGTTCAACCAATAATTCCTTATTATTCAAAATACTGTTTTAAAATAGTTAAGTTTTAAGTATTCGAACAACAAACAATCAAGACAACGGTTTTACTCAGAGCCATAATAAATATATTTTTCATTTATATTATAATGCGAGAAATTACATAATTACAAATTTTTCTATTTTAGCGATTTCAGTTGTGATTAGAGATTAACCAGACCTAAAATGTCTTGGCGAATAAAAGCATTGTCAGGCCAGTGGAAGAGAGGATGGGTAGAAATACCTGAAGTAATGTTAGCCACATGTGCAGGGATGACATCGTTTTTTGGTTGTATAGCTTTATACTTCTACAAGACATCAAAGGGTCCAAATGCATGGACTAAGAAATATAACCACTTTCCTATCATTCTAAGGCCTGAAGATCCAAGAGTACCTATGATTAAAGATTATGAGGGTATAGATAAGTATATAGCCATCTATACTGCGAAAATGAACCAATGAACATTTATCGAATAAACCAGTGAATGTATGGTACAGAGGAACTTAGTATAATCAATAAATTATATCTTGATTTAATTCATCTTTTTTAGCCTCCTTTTATTATTTCGATTTGTAGATACTGTACAATAACCACTCGTACTTTTTCATTATCTTTGTAAACAACCTGCAAAATTATAACGAGGTAACAATATTTTAAACTATGTACAAAATGTAAATAAGTCTCAGAATTTGTGCTGTTCCATGACATTCAAAGGACGGGAATGTTTAGAACTACAAAGTTTTTATCAAGTCAGTTCTGTATACTCGGTGAAACCATGATTAGGAGACCCAAGTAAAAGCACTCCTACTGTGTGGTCCTTTGAGGCGGTTACAATGTCTGAATATATCATTAAAGAATATAATCATTTACAGTTTATGGATTTATTACTATTTATATGATATAATAGAAAAATTTAAGCACTTACAGAAGATCGTACAAAATTAAAGAAAAATAAAGAAATAATCGGTAATAAAATAGACATATAAAAAAAATATTTGTTGATTAATTTCATTAAATTTTAATCCAGTATTAAAAATATGAATTTATTTACTTAAAATTAAATAGAATAAGGCAATATATCAAATATTTGTTGCTAAGGATACATTCATCATACGGTGATAGATCACAATCTTGAATATCTCCATTGTGACGATAGACTTCTCCAAGATATTCATGTCGGTCTGGATACCTTCGGTATCTTCTGAGAATTCCTCCGCCACAGACAGAGTATAATGTGGCACCATTTGAAGTATAACGTAGTTTCCATATAGGAAACTCCTTTTGCTCTTTTAAAAATTCCTGAATACCAGAGTCTGGAACGTACGCTGAGATGAGGTCACCTGCACTCATCATAACACCTGAGAAATGTACGTTTAGTTGACTACATTTTAAAAAGGTTTTTAAAATATTATATTTTATATTTTTTTTTTAAATCGTTTTATAATTTCTGCAAATTTTATTTAAAAATAAAAAAACTTTTATTAGTACAAAATCTTTAAAGAAACTGGCACGTGACGTAAAATTTAATCAATCATTTCTATGCAAAATTGTGTTTCAGATTTAATAAGAAAAGAATATTTGTTTCATTAATTGATTAAATATTGATTATTAATTTTTTAAGTAACGACTGAAATTTAGATGCATTATGTTTTCAAATTACTTCAATTACAAGAATATATAAAAAATATTAAGTACTATAAAATCCATCTTCAGCACTACGACAAAACGGTTCTGGAGAAACGCAGACTGTATTAATAGTATGTCCAGTTTCAAAGGCATGCAGCACTCGGCCCTCTAGGGAAGACACTTTACAAGTTCCATCGTAACAACCAGTCACAATTGAATTTTGCCATGGCCAAGAAGCTGGCAAGAAGCAAATGTCTCGTATAACTGACTCGTGCAACTAAAAAAGATAAAAGAGATTATTTCCATACTTTTAAGAATATTAAAACAAATAATTTTGAAGGTTCAATGTTAACTCTTCATGACATCAACATTCAAAGATTTAAAAGAGTAGATCTAAGAGGTCAAATATTGTGAATCATCTGGAATTTGATCAAAATATAATGAAGAAAACTTACATTGTAAACAAAATTTAATGGCATTGGTATTCGCAGATCAACAAGAGTTAAACCTTTTCCATTAACAGCAACTGAAATAGCTAAATTTGGCCCTGTTGGATCAGTTGCTAATCCAGTTCTATCTCGGCCATTAAACGTACAATTGTCATAAGCAAGAAGCTGTTCTCCTCGTTCTACATCAACAACAACTAATCTTCGAGCATTTGTTGAAGCTAAAATCTATAGTAATTGTAAGAATATTAATCATATCAACAGACAAATTTTTTGAAAACAGTTATAAATTGCAATAATCTTACCCTTGATCCATCTGATGTAAATCGAACTGCATTAACATTTTTAGCTTGACTTGTAGTTGTTATTTGATAGTACATAAGCAATTCCATTCGAAATGCAGAATATAAATTGACTTTACCATCATACCCTCCAGAACAAAAAAGGTAACGATCCTAAAGATAAAAGTTATCAAAAAGTTTATTAATGTACTTTTTTTTTGTACATTTAATTCTATCAACATGTATTTCTATCATTATATTATTCTTACAAATAATACTATTTAATATTGTACCCGTGACATTTATTTATTAGCAGGTCATTGACCTTTTTAAATAATTTGAATTAAAATAAATTAATAATCACAATAACAAAAACAAAGGTGGACCTTGTATGTAAAACTATAAAATATAAAAATAATATAAAAATAAGGATATAATTTGCAAACAAAAAAGAGATTGCTATTTAAATTTATACATAATGACAAATTTATTGATGGCAATACCCGTGGACTAAAAGCAACAGCTCTGACGCTGCCTTGATGACATTTGAGAAATTTAGGAATTCCCTCTTGTTGCATTTTGGCGGCGACTATAGATTCAAATTCTACTGAAATGTTATCATTCGATATCCTCCTTGTGGTCTTTTATAAAACGAGAAATTTCACGTTTTCTTCTGGCGATTTTTATGCATTTCACATGAATCTATCTCAAGGAATCCACATTTTTACTCCTCAATGACAAGATAATCAAAATTAGATCAATACACTGCAAATCTCCACAATGCGTTCCAGGCAGAAAATGGATCATCAGTATTCGTTTTGCTCTGATTGTCTTGTCTCAAATTCACATTTTCATTTAAAAAAAAACTATATATTTTAGATTAGGCATTCTCGATTATTTACGTCAGATGTTCCGTAACATTGTTGACCGATTGTTAGCCAAC
Source organism: Trichopria nigra (assembly GCA_030522945.1). NCBI lineage: Eukaryota > Metazoa > Arthropoda > Insecta > Hymenoptera > Diapriidae > Trichopria > Trichopria nigra. The sequence goes on along the minus strand of JAPYZR010001243.1, from coordinate 9,447 downwards.
ACAAACCTCGATTTGTGTTCATCATATTCTCTGCATTTTTCGTAGGGCATGAAGGTTATGATCGATATAAAATTCGCTAATGTGTTACATCTGGACGATCTGGACATGAAATATTAATCAGAACTTAATGACATCATCGTTATGAGTGTCAAATTACTATCAAAACAAATATACGTCATGTATGTATTGTAAGATTTTACAACACACAATATTATTACGTAGTATTTGTGAGATTTGTAACCACATCGTGATTAATTCGAATTATTATATATTAGATTAAAATATTCATTTTTACTGATTTATATATTTAAACGAGAAAATGTCCACAATTATCTTGAGTGGCGCATAACAAAACTTATGTCAACGAATATAGACATATACACAGAAGTCCAGCCCGTCCAGCCAAACCAGAGCATGAACCAGAGTACATATATATATAGGGGAAGATGGGACTGGAGGGACTGGGAAGATAAAGGACAGCGATAGTATGTTACATAAGAGTGTCTTTCTTACTCTCATTGCGGGAACGTATATAACAATACGTTGAGAGAAGAAATTCGTGCCGCTACATCATATATTTCAATTTAACATATGGAGCTCGCAATGTGCGTCTATGCGGTCTATGCTTATTACGGCAAAGAAAATTTAAATGTGGGTGAATTTCGTGCACGGAACATATGGAATCGGAACTTTCGGAAAAAATGGTTCATATCGTTCATATGGTTGCAGCATCTGATCTGAACCAATGACAATTCTCGAATCATATGGCGGTGTCTCATGGACGCGGAAACGCGGAAACGGCGGAAAACTGAACGATCACAGATTTTCCTATGTCACATGGAACAATTTTTGCGGACGCGGAATCTGCGGAACACGTATTTTACTATATCTATCTATATTTACGCTGAAGTCACATGACGTCAATATATATAGATATATAGTGTAACACGTGTTCCGCAGATTCCGCGTCCATGGGACATAAGGAAATGTAATTTTAGTGGAACGGCGCTCTTTTAGTACATGTTTTGTTTTAGGCGCATGTAAATAAACGTAAACATTGTAATTTTTTTTTTCGTTTTCCGTAAGAAAAACTGCGCTGCTGTGTGCAAAAAGCGGTTAGGAATCGGCAGAAATTTATATGACCAATCAGATTCCGCGTTTCCGCTGATTCGTGTCCATGGGACTCCGCCATCGGGCTTATCATAATAGCTTTGTTCGTTTTGATGCAATACCTGGATTGCTCCGAGTCGCTCCTTTTTCAATATAGATATACAAATTACATTGGCACCCTAACTTAACTTTTGATTTAGAGAGTGCTTTAGATCATGAAATGCCATGCTATAGTGTTGGCGATTCTGCTTGGTCGAAAGTTACATCATCAGTGTTATTACACGTGTTCTTTTTTCACTAAAACTTGAATTGAAAAGAAATCGAAAGCATTCGTTGACATTAAAAATCCTTATTCTTTAATACTATTTAATACAAGTTTTGACCTTTAAATCTTTTATTTTTTACATGGTTTTACCCTACATACTAATCTACTTCTTTGCAATCGGTTGAGACATTATTCACACTGGGGCCCGCCCCAATAGCCGGTTTTAATTAATCTCATCTATTTATAAATTTCTCGAAGTTATTTGAGAAATTAAGGAACCCAAAAACTAATCCAACTTACAAAAAAGTTATTTGTAATTTTAAACGCAGTTATAAAACTTCCATTACAGTACTCTTAATAAAATAAAAATATTTTAATCTTTATTATTCTACATGTAATGTCAAAATTATAAAAATATATACATTTTAATACAAAAAAAATTCATCGCCTACGATTTAGCGAATACTTCTTTACACTGAGTACTCTTAAGAACAATGGTTTGTCTTCTTTGCTCATCTTTAGTAAATATCGTGATAACAGTTGCGAAGGAGAGTGCTACCGTTAGGCACAAATGGGCTGCTAAGTCACCGTAAATGGTCATCAGTCTATCCATAATCACAACCAGCGTGATACCATATAATTGATTTGCCAAATTCAGCATCGCCAAGCTCGTTGCTTCTGATTCCGGGTACGTCATTTCTGCGCATACTTCGTATCCGGTCGTCAAATAGGACACCATAAAAAATCTGTAATGTACATTAACATAATCTGAATAAAGTATACATTTACAATGGGATTGATGCCTCACGAGTCCAAGAATATTAATGCCTGGACATATAATACGTTTAGTGCGTAAAATACTATACTTTACACCATTGTTATAGGTAACATATTACTATTGTTTATCAAGGAAATAATTCTTATTACTATAATAAGAATTATTTAATATACAATACTAATAATAATATATATTATTTATTATACTATAATAGTATTTACCCGGTAATTGCAGATGCCAAGTATACCGTCCATTTAATCTCACTGAAGAGAGACCCAGCTAAAAGCATTTGTCCAATCAAGCCGAAGATGATTAGGAAAGTCAGCGTCTCCCTGAAATAGTTGTGAACGTATTTAAATCAACAATTCATTCAATAATGCTCAATGAGATTTTTGTTTTGTTTTCCAAACATTCCTAAAAGATTTTTACATTATTCATGAAGATAAATTCATTTTTGCATCTTAACTTTTAAGAATATAAAACTTATATAATTCTGCAAGTTAACACGAATTTTTCAGGGCAAACTTCAAGTGATTCTTTTCGCCCACTTTAATTTTCAAAAGTTAGATCTATTAAAGTATATACTCACTTAAATTTTTTAGTTTTGTCCACAATTCGACCGAACATTACGCTTGCACATGTACCGACAACTAGAAGAACCAAACCGCATCGACCAGCATCTTCTTCGGAATCCTATAAATATTGTGCAAGAATGACATCATTATCTTCAGAATCGTTGGAAAATTATTAAAATTATTATAAACTTACTTTAAAATGTGCCAAATGTAAAGGATTGAGCATCGTTGTAATGGCGTTTAAACTGCCGATACTGATTCCGTGAGCGTTCCATAACATGAGGAAGCTCTTATTTTTCAAAATCCTCATAACGGGTTCCATAAAGCCCTCGTTCTCTTCCTGATGCTGCTTCTGAAGAGCCCGGGCTTGGCTCGGCGGAAGTTCAGGCTGATTCTGAAAAACTACGAAAATTCAGCAATTAATTTAAACGCAATATTCAAATTAAATAACAAGACAATTTTTATTTTATATTTTCATCGAATATTCACGTTTTATTTTATTTCAAAAAAGTAATAAAAAAAAAAATGTTGATCATTTTACAAATTTTAATAGTACATTTGGGATTAGCGGCCGAAGGCAGGGGCGAAGCCCCTAGTTAATCAATGCTTTTTGTCCGAGATATCTTATATGTATTGATTTCATAGTATGTTCATTTTAGTTTATTTATTGCAAAAAATTTGGTTGGACATGTTTTACAGTATCCGTAATTTGCATTTTTTTAAATAGCATTGCATTTTATATATACATCGAATTTGCCTTCACGACTGAATTTAATAACTATACTACTCGATTAATGCGGGCGTCTTGCGGTAGTAAAGATAATCTACTATTGTACCATTCGACGCTCAGGGTCGCTATAGAAGAGAATAAAAATAAACAAGGTCGTTTCATGTAAATACTACAACTATTGTTATTTCTCGTGAAGATTAATCAGAAAGTGCCCTTCGGCACGGTCAGTCTGTATGTCAACATTCGAAATGTACGAAAGTAGCCGTGTGTACACAGTCTCAAATTGCTCCAAAATAATCATTTTATCGCTGTAATATATATATATATACGTGTTTTTAATTATTTTTCAATACTTTATTATTATATTTTTATCATTCTTTAAATGATTTATTCATTTTTATCTAGTATTTTTTAAACCAACCGTTAAACAAACAAACAAAGAAAGATCAGTATAATATTCCTAACCTCATAAATACAGGAATGAACAATTGGATTTATTCTTGAAATATAGGAGTGTGGAAAAAACAAATTTCCAGCACATTATTATAAAGAAAAATATTCGTTATACTCGTGAGAAAAATTGCATTTCCCGCACTCGCAAGGAAATGTACTATTATTTCACATGTAAAAAATAACGGTTTAAATATGTAGTATGAAGTATATCAAGAAAAAATCAGTTTAAAAAAATAATCTATTGCGTAAATAAAATATTAAAATATAAGACAGAACAAAAATAGGATGGAAAACCGGATAAAAGAAATTATTAAAAAATCATAAGAAAACACAATGAATGCTGAAATGAACAAAGAGAATGAGTTGTGTAATATTGTAAAGAACATTTTTTGGAGATGTTTTCCGTGTAATAATAATCCTTATTTCTTTAAAACTCCTTCGAGTGAATCGGAAAATTTACACTCCAAAATTCTACGACTTACTTCAATGAAAGAGTGAAATATCAACTTTTATAGTGACATTTTAGTCTTTTAAAAAAGTGACGTAGTTTATACTCTTTGTAAAGTGAAATCTCACTCCGTGATATATGTAACAGACACTTAAGTGAGGTCTAATAAATAGAACAGTAGTTACCGACCTAATTCCGTAATAAAAAAAATGTAAATTAAAAATTAGAAATTTTTTTTTTTTTATTTGGGCTTTGCGGAAGGATGATTCTATCTAACATATATACGATTCTCAAAAAATAAATATCTGTGAAATTGTTTTCGTTGCAGATAAGGGTCAATAATTTCTCCTCATTTAATTTTAAATCGAGTTATAAAACCGGTATATTTGTGTTCTTTTTTTGTTTTTTGAGGATTAGATATGTTGTGTTTAATCACCCTTCCAAAGCCCAAGTTTTATACAAAGCATTTCAATAATTTCTAATTTACATTTTTCTTGCCCCGAGGTTGTATCTGTTCTACTTTATAGTCCCCCCTTTAATGATATTTTAATTTCATAAAAACAAAATGTTATTATTTTCAAATGAAAATAAACGGCAACAGAGTTTTAAATTAAATCCATGAAAATAAAACCATTGTAAACTTGTAAAATCGTACATCCATGCCATTCATGAAAATCATATATATATATATATATATATATGTAAATATAGATATTCGGAAAATATAGAAGCTAAGACGTGGTATCCACTTTTACTTCAATGGCAAACTTATAGATCATACAGATAAGACGATAATTGTCAACGCATGTAATCATTATGGCGAGATTTATGCAATACAATTGTTGTCTAATGACAGTATGTACAGTTGACACTTGAAAATGAATGCACATATTAAAGTAGCATTCTTTACATTATGGGTACGGAAACTAGTCATATCCGAGCAATATACTTGATATTTATGTGACGTGCCGGAAGAGCAATAATCGAGAACTATTGCCTCATCTCATTACTCGAATAATTTTTAGAGTAATTGGAGTAAAATTTGCATTTGTAGTATATATACATATATATGCGTTTCACTTTTATGGATCGTTCGGAATTCTGTTAAGATACTATAATAACAAAATATAAAATATAATTCAAAATATAATATATAATATAATAATTCAAACAGAATTTCGAAATCGATTATAATTAAAAAAACATTTCTAAATCACTTTTGCTTGTATATATTCTAACTCGCGAATTGTATGCGACGACTAAAGGCAGAGTTGAAGGAAAAGAAAATTCGTTTAATTTCAAGTTATCTCTACAGTATTTTCCTATAAATAACAACATATTTGTACTGAGAGGAATCATTCACAAATATACAAATTTTACGCTATATAGAAGGCACAACTATTCTTATTTTTAAAAATTCACCATTTCTTGATCATATACTATTTACGATCTTTTAACCCATTAATGCGCAAAATGACGATTTTGTGCATGTATTTTCAAAGATACCATACACCTATTCGAAAACAATTTTTTTTCTTCAAAATCCTATACCGATTTTTGAGGGTGCTCTTTGAGAATTTGGTATTGGTTTTTCAAAAAAACTTCAAGAACAATGTTAATTTTGCAATTTAAAACAAAAAATGTGATTTTTCAACGTGATTGTTTTTTCAAAGTCAATTTTTTATTTTTTTTTCGTATTTATTTAGTCATAGACACCAGGAATCGTGGTCCCGATGTTTAAACCCTCTAAAACCATGAATAGCAGATTTTTGTTTGCTCTAATTTTTCCAAAATGGCGGTTGTGTACCGCGGAGCCATAAAAATGTTCATGAATTTTTTACTCAAAAACCATCAACTCTGAAAAAAATTTATAGAATTAAAAGTGCTTAAAATTATCCAAGGAACACGTATGAATTTTTTCATAATTTTTTGGACCACTTTTGGAATTTCGGAATGGGACCATATATTTTGAAAATTTCAAAAATGTCGCCAAAAATTGTACGAAAATTCACACGTACTCCTTGTACAATTTTAAGAACTTTTTGTTCAACAATATTTTTTGTAAAGTCAGTCCATCAACTACAAAATTTTTCAAATCAAAAAAGACTCAAAAAATCTGACTGAATCGTCGTTTTGCACATTAATGGGTTATATCCCTAGAGAAAATACCCAGATGTGATCCCATGTGAGAATTTGACGTGAAAATCCACATACGAAAATATTGTTTTTTGAAATGAATAAAAATTCTAGGATATTTTTTAGACAATTTTAAACAAGAAAGAAACATACTTTTTATTGTATAATAGAAATCCCATTTCAAAAATCGATCAATCCAAAGTCATTTTTTTCGGAAACTATTTCTATTATAGTATTATAATAAAACATGTTTTTTTTTCTTGCTTAAAATTGTCCTAAAAATATATCCTATAATTTTTTTGATTAAAAAAAAACATTTCGTATGTGCGATTTCATATCAAATTCCCATTTAGGATTCCATATGGGAATTTTCAGTAGGGAAATAATCTACACTGTACGTTCCAAAAACTTTTTTTTTTTTTTTCGTATTATTATTGGACATATTTAAATAAACGCAGTAATTATAATCGATGTATATTTTTCTTAAACGCGAAATGCCTATATCGTTTTATAATTCTTGGCATTGTGTAGAGCAACAAAATGTGACCTTAACACTTTGAATGTCCGAGTTATTTGAAAACATATGTCATCTTTGCATTCAATAATATGAACTGCTACATAAGGACACGTGACTTGTCGATTAGGCATAATTGCGCAATTGGTGCGTATATATTAAAAATTAAAAGCATACGAAAGTTATATAGAATGCTGGTAGAAACTGGGTTACAGGCATTAAACATTCAAGTGCGTTCCTCTACCTGCATACATCAAATACGCGTAAAATTTGATTGTATTAACAACGCGGTACCACTTATACAACGATTACTATACGGTGACTTACAATAAGTGAAATAACGTCTTACAATATATCGATGAACACTACTTCGAAGGTCGAAAATCTCTATGTTGACATGTAAAAATTGAAAATTTCAATTTACCATTGAGTCGACATCAAATATTTAATTTCTTAAAATTTAAAAAAAATATTTGCACTTATATTAAACTGATGTCGATCGCCATTTAATGAGTTACTCCTATATATATCGACGTAAGAAATTTTGCAGTTCCCCTACGGTTACATTTAACATTTTAGAAACCATGATGGAGCCAAAAAAAGTGTCCAATCTTTTTACAATTACTTAACAATTTTTTCATACACTGACTTATACCTTTATACTTTTCAAAGTTTCTGCAGTTAAATTTTGCTCTTAAAAATTGAAACTTTCACTCGTAAACATAATGAAAATTCACTTCATTTTGGTGTGGGAGACTTTCACTGCAGAAAAACTTATAAAGAGTGACTTAAAAATAACTCTTTTTAGAGTGAAATTTCACTCTAAAAAATTAACGGACTATGGTGATTAATGGAAAAATTTTTAAATAATGCATCACCTGTTGCTAACTTTTTTTTGTTGAACTTCTCTTGAACTTGATAAAAAGTATACATTACATTACAAGTATAAAAAACTTGTATATTCTAGAATATGCGGATAATTTTTAATAATAATCTACTGAAAGTCTTGCCTAATAATTTATTATAAGCTATTAATTATAAATCAACCATTTTTTTTTGTGGTTATAAGTCAATTAAAAATATAAGTAAAATTTTGCCGCCTATTTCGATCCGACTTTAATAACCCGGGATCGCCTTGACCAGTTGAGCACAACTTTTACTTGCATTTTCAGCACATAAAGGCTACTTCGGGCCATTACCACGCTCACGTACTATTGGCTCTATTGAAATCTCAATAAATAAAAAACAGAATTTCAATGACGAATTTAAACTTTAAGACGGCGTAATTTTCAATTGGAAAGGTAACGTTATTGATTATTATTGAATCAAAGATTTTAAATTAAATATTAATTTCGTAATAATTTCTCGAAAATATTATATATATATATATACATATTGCATATTTGTGCGTGTTTATGTATCGAGTATGAGTGACCAAACTGTAACCTACTCGTGTAGTTAACGAAATGTTTTCGATTCTTTGTTTGAAATATTTCATACGTTGGAAAATAACAGCTATAGTTGTATTTACTTGACGTTGATTCAGATATAATTCAAAACACGAAAAAAATGTACGTAAATGTGACAGAGGTCGTACAATAGACGAATCCCGCATAATATTGCGTCTCCTATACTTTTCCACAACAATATATATTTTAACACATCATATCTATATATGTAAACAAGTTCATAATTATTAAGATTTGACTTATGAAAAAAAGGACTATAATTTTTTGGATTAACAAAATACGTGATCTTTAAAAGAAGATACATATATGTATCAACAATACTTGCGAAGACTCGTAGAAGACATGAGATTATCTGAATAATTCTTACATGGAAATATAATGATTCCATCATTAGATCAATTATCTTAATGCTCGAAAGCGATGTATATCTTTTTTCAATCTATATAAAATTTATTGCAATGCTTATATACGACTTTACCCTCTAAAATTCAATTAGAATTTGATTTATTTCGATGAGTAATGTGCGAGTGAATCTTCATTACAATAACTCGCTTTTTGCTTATTTCCACCGTAGAGTTTCAATATTTGTGTAGAATTCATTTGTAAGATTGATGATGTAAGAAACTGAATTTTGTATTGTGCAATTGATTAACAATTAATAGTTTGCTTTTTTCTGTAATTATTCCGTCAGGCCGTTATCCGGTATATGTTCATTCAATCTAATATGCGAGAAAATAACCGCATCTAATCGACCAATTACCTCGTTGATTAAGATTGTCTATATGGTAAGATAAATCGCGGACGGTTGATATTTTTAGAGCACATTAATATAAACAATAAAAAATCATCGTAAATATTGAACTGTTTACATACCCAGACAGCAATGGTAAAAAAGAGGACGCAATGTGGTCATAAAGTGCTCTTTAAGTCCTCTTATGCACCGATTTCGGAGCTCCTTTTTAAAAGTCG
>JAPYZR010001242.1:0-22898 GCA_030522945.1 Trichopria nigra | reverse complement strand
ATCACTGTTATGTAACTGTGCCAATTTTGAGGCGACATTTTAATGTAACTGTTACATAATTGTGACATAACTTCTGTGATTGTTTGCTGGGTATATAATAATAATAATAATAATAATAATGTATATAAATATACATTTTATTTGTGATATTATATTGTCTACATATTTCTACGTCATTTCAATACTAAACAGGTAAACTACGTTTGTATTACTCTCCTTTCGAGATCGAATTAAGAAGTTTATCCATAACGAAAAAGAGTGACAATACAGAATATCCGCATCGCAATAAAATTCTTGAATTGGCAGATCTAAAGTTTCTTTCAAAAATAAAAACTGACCAACACTTGAGATATTCAAACGCTTATTGAAAAATGAACAACAAGGAAAAATGACGAGAATTTCAAGTAAGATTATTGAAGGTGCCTTCAGGGTCAGTCAGCAATATGAGCGAATTTTTCGACAGTTTGAATATTGAATTTTACATTGTTCTATATTGTTTTTTAACACATATTATCAATTTAAACAGACTTTTTATAAATGTAATTGTCTCATCTTTTAAATTGTAATGTATATATTAGAAATTTTAGTCCTCTTTAAGACTTTCAATGTTTGCAGATAAAGGAATGTTAAATTGCCCTCGAATAATCGACGACGCAATTACTAAATATCAAGGATTCTTAATACACAAAGAAAACATGAATATTTTATTAATCCAATATATATATATATATATGGTGTAATGTTTACTACATGAAATACCACTTTGATCTAAAAATACAATTACATAAATAAAAAAAAATAAATAAATAAAAATAATTTAAAACACCAGCACGTTTCCAATATTATCTTTCAATTTGTAATGTGAAATATAATGGCGACGATAAAAGCTTCTCCGCTACATCGATATCTTTTGTGATGCATTTATAAACTGTTTTGTCAAATCGATCATTTCACATTCGTGGGACAAGGTAATATAAAGCATAAAAATAATTATGCGTTGTTAATAGAATTATCTCCTGTCTCGTCGGATGTAAACAACTGAGCGAAAGTGAAAAATTTGTATAGTCTCTCTCTCTCATTACGAAGAGGGTACGTTTTCCCCCAGACAGCAAAAATAGCTCATTAAGATCTCTTTAAGATGTCTTAAAAATTGTATGACTTCTTATAAATACTGCACAGAAAGTGATCTTAAAGTTATCCTCAAGAAGATTTACGAGCCGAGATTTCAAGAGCTCTAGAAGACCTTTCAAATAGGAGGTCTTAGAAAAGAGCTCTTGTGGAACTATTTCAAAGATTTCTAAAAATTAGATGTATCAAAGAAGAGCTCCTAAATCAGATTAGGGGAAGTTTATTGCTTTCTAGGAAACTTTTAAGTGACCATAACATAAAGATTGAATCATAAAACTTACAATATTAACATCTATATTAAAAGAAACCATACTTTTAATAATATATGACACACTTTTTTGAATGTACCTACAAAATAAACAAATCTAAAATTGTAAAAATAATTGTAAGCCCGCGGTTAAAAAGTGAAAAAAGACATTTCTTCCGGATAAGAAATTAATTTTGAAATCCATCGGGATCCTTGTACATTATCGTGAAATCCTGGCAAAATGTGTACGACTGTTATGAAAATACGATGAAAATGAAAAGACCGCTAAAGTAAACATTTTTCAAGAGGAAAGCGCGCCAAGAAAAGAGCCAGGGATATAAATCACTAGGGGAGAATTAATGAGCCCGATTTCAAGACGACAAGCACACGACCTACCCCAACGTGTATATATACCACATGCAATGTGCTAGTGAAAAGAACAGCCGAGGTGGATTCAAAAGACGCCTTATTGTTCGTATATATATATATACGTGAAATACCGTGTTACCGCAGACATATGCGCTTATACACGTATGAGCTATATAGTAGTATGCTATATACGGTAGTGGTGCCCTTTTCGTATATATATGTATACATAGGAGACACGACGAATTTAACCTTACTCGACAAAATGCTCCACGACTACTGCTAATACGCAGTTATATACACCGTCATCTTTGTCGTTGGGCTAATATGTCTTTCCGCGTGCGGCGTTTTTTCTGCGACTTTCTCGTCTTTCTAAAATCCCGCGTAGGAAATTAAATTTTACGCTTGTGTGTGCATAACAACAAGACGCGAACGGCAAAACCGCGGAATAATTCATAGGCGAAAGAAAAATGCACTGTTATAGCCGCAACGAAGTTTTAAATTTTATTTATATCAAAGTGCAGGTCCGTTATCTTTAAAATGCAACAACGCCGAGCGTGAGTTTGCATGCAGAATTTATTTATGACCGCGAGAAACATTCATAAAATAGTCTTTTTAATGAATATTATATTACGTGTACACATTACCACTATATGCAGTGCCGAAATAAACAGCCATGATGAAAATATTTGCATAGGTGTCGTAAAAAAACCGAGAATAGCGGTAATTTTTAATCATTTGAGCGTTTGCTTGTGCGATGTTCCGGTCGTAATTGTTATTAGGGAAGAGCGTTCAAAGTATATACGAATTGTTTCTGAAAATTTTTTTATTTTTATCCGGTTCATTTATCATATTTTTTTTTTTATTACTGTACTTTTATATGGAAATTGCAGTGTGTTCTTGAATATATAATATCGCGCTTAACTCATATTAAGTTAAAAAAGGACAATTTTTCCGCATGTCATAATAACTGTCATAATTGACACGATTCTTTTGGCGTGAACTTAGAAGAATGATGCCTTATCTATAATGTTATCGTAATTTCGTTTCGTAATCAATTAAAAATGTCACTTTTTGGAATCGAAAAAATTCAAAAAAAATTTTTTTTAACTTCCTTTCAACATTCGTCGCACGTCACTATCTTTTTTTTTTAATAGTCTCAAAATTTCATTAATTTTGAACATTTTATTACATTTATCATTATACATTTTATTAAATATTTTATAGGATACCACTGCAAATTCTCACATAGAAATCCAGAAATTATCCGTAAAAATGATCATGATATTTATTTATTCCGTATATATTTAAATATTTAATTGAAATTCTCTTAATTTGATCGGAATTGAATTGACATTCTTTACATCAAAATTCTGTTCAAGTATACTACTACAAACCTTTTAAATACGATCCAAAACGAGATTCTCTACACAATGGATGGTCGGCTTTAATCACCTGCTTTCGTACATTCCTATTAGTAGATTATAAAAAATACCTCATTATTTCGATTTTAATGAAAAATTTTATCTCGACACCAACCAATCAGTATTATCGCAGTCGTCCGGCTTCATTAACTTACACACGTACATAAAATACGGTCCACCAACTTTACGATATCCTGGGGAAAAAAAAGAACGTTATAATTCTCCCCCGCGTTTTCAATTAAGTTAAAATAATTCGGACTATCGCACGAACCATCGATCTGTAAATTGATTACTCGATCCTCCCATTGTAATATTCATTTGGCGACTTCTCTGTGAATGGTATCTGCGGTTATATGTGCACATATGTACGTAGCACGAGGGGTTTTCGAGCGACAAATGCAGGAGTTTGGTGTCACCTTTCATCAGAGATCCGGCTTCGATTTCTAGTCGAATTATTTTTGTTGCCCGAGAAAGCTCAAGCGAGACTTTGGACTTCAAGTACTGATTCGAGTACCCTCTTCATTCGTTCTTTATCTTGGCTTTTGCACACAAAAACAATAGTCGTTTACTTTAAACGTTTTTCTTTTTTGTTGATCATTAATTTTCTTCTTTTTTTTTTTTTACTTCTTTAATATACATTTTGACTTGTAAGTCATGATTAGCGACCTTAAACACCATCAAGTGCTGAGTTGTTTCATCCAAATTCTAATGTATTAAATGTTTTATCCAGATTCAAGTTTACTATAATAAGGAATATTATTATATTGGGTGTCCAATAACTAGTCGATGATATTGATGATTTTTCATCTAAAAATGAAGTGCAAATCTATGTTTCTCTTCAAATAAAAAAAAAAAAAAATTCTTAAGAAGTTACAATTACAAAAAAACATGTAAAAAGAAGCGATTTTCCGATATTTAATGGACACCCAGTATAAAATATGACTTGTATAAAATCGCCCAAAAAGTAGAAAATTATTAATCATAACGAGAAAAAGAATGAAAATGCTTAAGGATACATAAATAGGAAGAAAACTTTTTTTTTTTATAAATCATTACAATTCTTCGTTAATAAACATGAAATACTTAATTCACAATTGAATTATGCTGTGTCGCTTCTCTAATTAAAATCCAAATTTTAATTAGTAGCAATTCGGCCACTAATTGCAATTACTAAACCGTGTTAATTATTCTTAAATGAGTAATTGTTTCCGACTGCAAATTCATATTAATAAAATGCAATAAATTTCTATCTTGGTTTTGTCGATTATCATCAGAATCATAAATATTTTCAATTCGATATATAAATATCGATTAATAAAAAAATACAGAAATTTTTACGAATTCGAGTCTAGTTTATTGTCTACAGAAATAAACGTACACGTTGAAATTTTCCACCGAGATAAGTACAATAAGCGCAAACAGACTAAGGAATTGCATTAACGTTGTTGCACGAAATGTCCAATAGTCAATAGTCAACAGTTCATATTTCCGCAAGACAGGCGTCCCGCAATAACGTTTACAAAGCAAACTTCGTTATCTCTGCATAATTTGTTGGCGGATCTGTCGATACCGTTTATCGATGATATATACAGCGTGCGGTTCACCCCGTACTCGCAATTAGAATTTTGATGGGTTTTGTTTTTTAGCAAATTTGCTGCCCTTCCATTATTACCATTGACTCTCGCACGAAATCATCCTCTCGCAATGTCCTCCAAAGGTTCAGTTTTTATAAAATAGAATGCAAAAATGTGATGTTACATTTCACGAATTATTATCCAGTACTTTTCAAATCACAAAAGGCAAAATATAAACCTTTTTTTCTTTCTCGAAATACTGCCAGTGGGAATGATGATGGGAAACGTTGAAATATAAGGGAGAATAAGCCGCCATATTACCAGAATGAATATAAGGAGGGTCCTGATGGTGTCGTTAATTTTACTTCATTTTTTTTCCTGTTAAAGGTGATCCATCTGAGCTGTGCCAAAGTATAAAAGTATAAAAGTATTGAACGCAACAATTACCTCCAAATTTCACTTTAAAATGTTTGGACGAAAGCTAACAGCGAGGCCATTTTGAATATTTTACATATTCTGTTGATCACCCTTTTATCCCATTTTGTATTATTTCAAAGGCACGTAAAGTTTCTAATCGCGCAATGACAACATCAAAAATCGACCATTATCACACGCATTGAACACGAGAATACAAACTGCAGCGTTAAAACAATATATGAAACGGGCTTAAAGGCATGATCAACAGAGTTCGTAGAACGTACCAGAATATCCTCGTTGTTCACTTTATTATAGCTACATTTTACGTGGAATTTGCAATTAATTGTATATGGTTCATAGCAATAATACATTTCGACGCCACCTGGAACTCTCGCTCATTTCAGCAGAACACCTTAGAAACATGCAATCGCAAATGAATTTCTAACCTATAAAGTGTGAATGAAAACGTATCTAAATATTTTGTTACACTACGAAAGTTTCAACAAAATCGACTGACACAAGAAAATCGTGAACACAAAATAGCATTCTTATGCCAATTAGATAAGAAATAACGAATTCAGCTAGAAATTACCGCCATATTGGATACGTCATCTTGTATTTTACAATTCTGACGTCAGAATTGTGTTCAGCTATCTCAAATACTTCCATAAATGATATTTTAACATCGGAAACATGAACAAAAACTTGTCAAAACCGAAATTCATAAATTGAGAAATAATAAACCCTTTACAATCCGCCATTTTGAAACAGCCATTTTGTGAACATTAGAAACGATTTCTAGGTGTAATCCTATTTGTTTGGAAAGATTTGGTAAAGATAAAAAAATGTTTCCCATCAAAAAATACGAATTTATATACAAGGAAAAAATTATTCGCGCCAAAAATCACATCCGACATAATCTGACATAATCCGAAACATATCGAAATTGTTACTCAATCCAACCCAATCCATATGCAAATCCTACTACATACACGAGGAATGAAATGGATTGTAGATGCGTGTCGGGTTGATTGGGGTTTCGTCCGGATTGAACTCGAGGAATGAAGAGAATATGATTGACACGTGACGGATTAAAATGGATTGACTTTTGCGACTCGGCGTGGATTGAAACTGATTGAAAAATGGACGTGTACTGACTCGGATTACGACGGTTTACGTCGGATTCAATTTCTATCCTATACTGTTGCCAGGTGGGGCCTGTGGTGGAACCACCAAAAGTTGAATAATTCCAAACAAAGACTTCTGACAGGCTACCTCCGTACGTAGAAAAAGATAAAGTAATTCGGGAATGGCCGTTATAGATTAAAGAAACGTATAGCCTCGTTATAGCGCTGGAGAGCAATGGAAAAGACGTCGTTGGATCGAAGAGGTCTATACATTACAGGTGGTTATAGGCTACTTCGCAACTTGTCTCTAATGAACCGGAAAATCCGTCGTTATTCCGAGACATTGACAAGAACTACTGTCTACATTTCCTTTAACGCGCTCGCATGTCACAAGTAGAGCACGCTCGTATACGAGGTCAGCCCTGGATGTTTTACCGGGCCATTTGAGTAAGGTATAGATGGCTCTGTACCGAGGTCAGTCGTCTATGCTCTCGTCGGTATATATACCTTAAGACTTGGCCACGACAGCGGACCAAATGTCGTTGGCCCCTATTATTACGAGTCCCCTACGCTAACAACCCCTTGCCGGTAGAAGTCTTATCACTAACGACCCACCTCCTCCTCCGTCATTCCACGGGATTTTGGATAGGCGTCGTGATTAAAACTGGGTTAAGGATCGGGGAAAATATGTCCACGTAAGGTGTCATGTATATATAAATACGTGGAGGTCTATAGGGTTCACAGACAATGACGAAATGACGAGAACAAGAGCGTATAGTCTTAAGGGTTGCGTGCGCACCCTATAGCCTCACCCTAGAAGTGGCGCTTGTATTTCCCAAGATAACAAGCTCAATGTCACTCGACTAGGCTCGGCATGACTCTGGCGGATTGTCGCATGTCGCATCATGCTTTCCTTCCACGGCGACTGTTAGCAGAGGCGCTTCCCGGGGGACGTCTCATGGGGTTGTCTCGAGATAACGTCGCCCCTGCTTTTCAAGCTTACCTCACCTTTTTCCCTAGCAGGACTTTATCGGCAATGTTTTTCGTTACACCACTTACCACTTTCCTGTTCCGTAAAGTAAGATGGACGCGAATGATAACGGGCTGCACGATCGGCTCCTTTTCACGGAACCTGATTATCGCGGTGTTATCTTTTTGCACGCGAATTAATTCGTTACTTTGTTTCCGCGTAGGCAGTTGGTACGATGGAGAGATTAAAGTCGAAGGTGATGTTTTTATTTTTATTAAATATTTCATTGTTCCGTTTGTCCTATTTCACGAATGTACCAACGAACGATCGCAAGCTTTAACTAAATATTAATCGTAATCTCGTGTGGAAATTTCCCAAACATATCCCTGCTTCTGTTCAGAATCTGATCGGATTTTAACAAGGGAATCCCCATGTGTGAATTAAATGTATTCCTCTGGGAATGTTCGTAGCACTTAAAAAAAAATGCTCAGGATTGGTTAACTTTATATCTTTGTTAAGTTGCAGTTAACTTAGTTCAGGTAAAAGTCAACGAAATATAACTTTCAATAACTAACAGTGAAGTTAGTCTGCCATATTGGATCCGCCATTTTGAATGTGCCGTTTGCAATTTTGAACATGTAAGGATATTTTTTTTATGTTAAATTTTTTTTTGCCATTCAACTTTATATATAAATAATGTAATAATTAATTCTTATGAATTATACAAAATATTTAATTCTTCGAAATATTCAATAACCGTTTGATAATGAAGTAAAATCCGATAAAGTCGTCAAATTGGATTCGAAGGGTAATTGACAAATTATTTCGACATATTGATGAATTTGTACATTTTATGCGCAATTTGCGTTCCATAATCGTTTCGCTTTTCATTTAATGAAATTAATTTCGTAGATATGCATCTCGTTGGCTTAATCTTTTAATTTCCGTTAACTGCGGTGACGTGCGACTGATGCCAATGGAAATATCGACGAATACAAATTGTTTCACGAAATAAGCGAAATCAGTTATAACGACAAATGCAGAAACGATAAAAAAATTGTAGTTTGAAAAAAAAAAACATTTTGAAATATACTACAATATTCAAATTTTGAGGATTTAGCAGATTGCGTCAATCCTTTGCAGTTTGCGATTAATCCGTCGCACACGAGACAATTTTTCAACATTTTTCAAATTTTGAGATAAACTTGAAAAAAAAGGGAAATAGATTGCGCTATATAAAAGCTCAATGTCTACATCGTGGATTAATTTTTTACACGAGGGCTTATCGATACGATATCGTTTGCGTATTTGGAAAATGGATTGTGTCACGCGAAATCTCTGCTAAATAAGTGATTGACACTATACCAGCTTGTCGTTTTATCTCTCGGGTGTCACCACGTATCAAGGGGAATTATTTCGATTAAATGCTCATTCGATCCTGTAAATACGTGCGGGGAATTCTATTCCTATCCTATAACTTCAATAATTTAATTGAATTAAATTCAATAAGTTATCGTCGAAAGACAATTGCGGGAGGATGAAAAAAATGTTTTTTGCATCGAGTGTGTAAAATTGTTCGTATAGCTTGTTCTTGGTTTCTTTTCAAGTGTACGATTTACCGGAATGATTGTCGTTTTCCAGACAGACGTTTATTCCGTGCAATACGCAATTAGCATTCGAAAAGTTGGTCAGTCGCAATTTTTAGAGGCAGGGCGCGGAAGAATGAGAAATTACATTTTAAATATTTTATTATATACGAACGTTCTGGCGAATTTACCGCAATGAACTTTGTATTTCAGATTTCACGCGCACTCGGCGTAAATATTTCAATTATTATTAGAGTAATTGGCTTTAGATATAGAGCTGAGCGGGCAAAGTTCGTTTCTAACACGCGGCGAATTTAAACGATGCGCCCCCCCCCCCCTCTGCCCCCGCACCCTGTAGCATGACGTAGATTTTCTGTAAAATAATGAAATTAGGAAATGTTGCAGAATTATATATATATATATATATATATCAAACCTGGAAAATTCATGTAATCATTATTTTAATGGATCATATGGGCGTCCAAATTCTACATTTTTAACGAATCGTGGCCAAAAATTCAATTACCGGCATTCCGAAAACCGATTATTGTTAATTTATTGATTAATTTTGATTGAGAGAATACGAAAATATTTAAACATGTAATAAAAAAGTTTTTCAAAATAGTGGGATTTAAATTTATTTTAATTAGTTTTTGAGAAGAGTTACTGATCTAACCTCGCGTTAAGAAAAGTGCAAATTAAAAATGATTGGAACATTCTTTCCAATTTTTTGGGTACAGTTTGGATAAAGACAAATCCAAAAAAAAAAGATATTGATGGTGAAATTGATTTAAAATTAGATAAGACATTTGGGAAATGAATGATTTTCGTTAGAGATGTTTTAAAATTTAATTTGTCACTTTTACGGAAATTGTAAGTAGAATTACCTTACGAGAACTCAAATTGTTCTAACTTTAGATCCCTCTTAAGAAAGTGAACGATTTATCAACCTTTTTTCGACACTCGCCAATGATTTTGATTTATTTTTCTGCAGTGTCATTTATTTATTTATTTTGCAAGGTCATTATTAAATAATTTTGAATGGTAACTTCAAATTTGACCTTGACAATGACCTTGAAGATTATTTGAATGTACACTTAATATTTTTTGTTTTAACGGAAACCCCTTTTTCAAAAATTAGCAATCGAAAAATCGGGAAAATTTACATTCATATATATATGTCCTGAGTCGTAGGTCCAACACGAACTTTAAGGTAAGTTTAAGGTCCTTAGGTCTTTTAAACGTAACAATGGTATCTCGGATTTTCAAAAAGTTTTTCAGGGAGTTCAATGAAAAATCGTGGATTCGTAATTATGCATCGGGTAGTACAGCCCCTTGACCCTGACCATTACTCACAAGGTCGTTTGAAGGTCAACTTAATTTCTGAAACATGTGCTCAGACAGTGCATCTGAGCACGTAGATTTCAATGGACATTTACGCACTGTAAATTGACTTTGACCTTGACCTCGGTCATTGACGTGTATCAATGATAAGTATAAATGACCTTACACTGACCTTACAGTCAAAAGAAATCCATTTCAATGAAAATGAAGTAGACCTTCAAATAAATCCTCAAGGTCATTGGCAAGGTCACCGTTTGAGGTTACCATTACATTCCGTGTTCAAAATTACTTAAATAATGACCTTCACCTTTTTTTTTAAAGAAACCATGCCTTCGGAAGTATTCGATTGACAGGGTACTTTTGTGACATCCTGTATATTAAAAAAAAATCTACTTTTCTTTATGATTGAATCGTTTGACATTAAGGTCTTTATAGTTTCTGAGTATATTTTAATATTTTTGTCACATACGTTACTCTTCGTACTTTGTTGTTTATGAAATTGGATCAATAAAGTATAGCTAGACTGTAAACTTTCTACCAAAACAAAAGATTCTTGAATTTCTTGAAAAATACGAATTTTATTAAACTATACATAACATTTATATATGACATATATAATTGGTTTTCTATAGTAAATGGTAAGTAATTTTTTTTTTTTTTTTTTTTTTTTTGTAGAATTACCTTAGTTAACAGATTTCACAACGTAGTTCGCAGACTAGTGTTTAGGGATTTTCGAAAATAACTGAGACATTGGTTTTCTCGCATCCCTCGCGTAATGTACGCTCGTTTAGGCTCCCAGGAGTCGCTTTACGAAATAACGCGGGAAACTGTAAAGGCCGGCCACGAAGAGTAGTACAAAGAGGAAGACGCAGCAACAGCAGCAAATTCGCCACTTGTAATAATGACAAACTATGTACCGAAAGGCTTTCCAGGGATTGCGGAACCACGAGAACGACGTGTCGGGTCGGCTGCAACAAAGAATCGATACTTACATGTGGGCTGCTTAATTCCAATTTACAGCAAGTACATTGTTCTTTTCTAAAGGGGATTATTTACAGCACGTTATCTTCGTGCTTGAAAGTGATTTTTTTTCGGAAAACTTGGGGATTCTTTCTTTAAATTAAAAAAATTGGATATTTTCAAATTGTTGTGCTTCTGAAACATTTTACTCATTTCTCTTAGTGAACGCTATTAATTTTTTTTTGTTCATCCCCTTCAGTTTGCTGATTTTCTCATTGTTGGTTTTTTACATGCCTGTCCACTTTTTAACAAACTCCCACGGAACAATGTAGTTTCGACGGACGGAAACGTCCGTATAGAAAATCAACAAAAACTTTTCTACTTGAAAAAAAGAAAAAAAGAAAGATAGAAAAATAGTCGAGCTTACTTTGGCGGAGGAAGCGGTTCGGGAGGTTCCCTTCCACGTCCGACCGGTAGTTGATCCGCCTCATATCCTGGCACTAATATCATTTCCATTTCAACTTTACCCTGCGAACAGTACGGTAAATGATATTTCCTCTGCTACAACCGGCATAATGCAATTACCAGAAAGAGATGACCTACATTCGAAGTTGACGCGTTACCCAACGCCTTAACTTCTCGGCAAAGAATGTTTTGCATAAATCAGAATTCCGATATGCACCGAGATGGATGTTGGTCGCACGGGCCATTTTTTAAAACGTCGTTAATGCTTTACAGGGCTGCACAATGGTATTCGCGCGTGAAATATTACCGAGGGTATGAATACTTTGCGATTCTGGTCTGTATCGGTGAAGGGCGCTTAATTTCGTGATCGATTTACTTTAAAGGGAGTTTAAGGTTATACTTAAGATGTCGTGGCTTCATGTAATCGGATTTAAATGCCAGGCACGGTGATGAACAAAAAATAACATTGATTGGTCAAAAAAGTATAAATATACGTTACGAGAAGTTGTGAGAAATTAGCCACGTGACCTGTGGGCTCCGTACGTGCACAGGAGGAAGTATCACCAAACCACAGGATGACAGACCGCGGTAAAAGGCATTGTTTAATGTATTTTCCGTACATATCGGATCGACTCAATTGCATTAAAAACGCAAACAACTGCAACGCCTAAGAGCTCAACATTTCTGGATAATCGCAATAAGAATTTCGACAAGATAAAGAGGGGAGATATTGTGTGTTACCGCAAGAACGAAATCTCCGGCACCGGTGCTCGAGACAAACGGCCACCAGGATTTCAGCCGACCAACTTTAAATATGCTCAGGGTCGGATTGGCCGGATCCAGAATGTCCAAAGTGCATTTCTTGGAATTGTTGCTTCCCTTTGGCATGCTTGCGATATCTAGCGTCAACGCACCTGTAAACGATCCAATTTTTACTCGCTGGCTTGGAAAAACTTGGTCTACCGTGTTTGTTTAGTATATAGTCATAACGGAACGTCGATTGAAAAGTTTCAAAGTGCATACGAATTTTCTTACTTCGAATTCGGAAATGACTTGGAACTTTTACCAACGATACGCAGCGTTACCTAAAAAGTCATCGGGAGAGAAATGATCCGCGTCCCAAACTTGGAGATTCAGATAAGCCGGAATTTTCATTTCGGTCGCGTCCCGATGCAGGGGCGACAACTTTTTCTTAACCAGCATTAAACTTTCACCCCTGGACCATGTGAAACGAAAAACAAACCTCCAATTGAAATTGCCTTCACCAGTCAGGGAGTTGAAGTGTATGTCCGTCTTTTGAATTTCATCGTGATTTATCCACCTAGGGAAATTTTTCATATTGGTTTTTACTTTGTCACAAACAAACGACACGTACTTTCCAGCCGTTATGCGTTTTTCGACGTTTTATAGCAATCTTTGAAAAATATTTCATTACGTTAAAAGTTGCGATGTTTACATCGCGGAGCATCTAAAAGCATACCCTTTGACGAAAATGTCCGAACATTTCTGCCCGGTGATAAACTGACTATCGACCAGCGTAACATCTTCCGTATTCCAAATGATAACACGAAGTTCGTATTCCTCCGGGGGATAGGGAGTTATATTGACCGCTGGTTTCAGAGGGAGTTCGTCCGGTTGAAACATGTCGATCCAGAGTTCCAATTTTCCCTGTGCATAGCATATTGCAATATTTATTCTTTATCGTCGATTTGAAATGTCATTAAAGCTGAATATTTGTGAAAAAAACGCAATGAAACGGTAGCTTTATCGAAAAAGTCGTGTTTTTATTAATAATAACCTGTACGAATTTCTAAGCGAATTTATTCGAATTTTGCCGATTTATTCGCCACTTCCAGCATATGTTACTACTTTTAATCTATCAACTTCTTGAAAGGAGCTGCTTTTGACATTCATCAACGCCAATAAACGTTGTAATTCGTTCATTCATTTTTATGAACATTCATTAACCATACGCGAAGTGCAGCAATTGCTTTATTTTTTTTATTATTTTTTTTGTTTTTATCGCAACGAAACATACCTGTTCGAGGCCGGGTCGGCTATGATTGAAAAGCGGTCGCCTTTCCACGTGTTCCGGTACAAGAGCGCATCCGCAAACAGGAAATTCGTCCCATCGATGGAGAACGTTCAAAGCCATAGATTCTTCCCTATCTGTTTAAAACAATACCAGATGTTTGGGACGTATTTGAATTAAAAATAAACGAACGGATTCCAGTTCAACCGAGAGAAAAGAACCGGATATTGACGCAAGAGATTGTTGATCTCGTAAAATCACCACATTGTTTCCCGATCTGATCGGCACTGATACTTTTTAAAAAGTTTTCCACATGATAATACTTTACTGTTATCACCGTCGCCGACGTCCTCGGTAGTGAAGGGAAATTTCCTTCTCCCTATCCTGACCCCGTGATGATGATATTCCGGTAAAGGAAGATTATTTTTTCGACATAACCCCTCTAAGATCAGAGTCGGTTTTTCTCGGTCCCTCCACTCATTGTAGCCAGACGCATTGTAAACACGGGCGATGCCGCAGTGAGCACGATGTTTAGTGTAAAATCGATTTTCAATGTCGATTTTCGTTTCACCGATCAAATCATCCGGTGATGTACGATCATAGTCCCAAACTTGGATCAGAAGGAGGTAGTCTTTGGGTAAAGTGGCATTGATTTCAAAGAGCCTGAAATGACCACGTTCATTATATTACATTTTTCAAGGACATTTTGTAATCACTCACTTGCCGAATATAGGATTCAGTTGGTTCGGGATGAAGGACTTGCTTTCATTGATGTGAGTGCTCCCGAGTTTTACCACCAAATAAGGATCGGCTTTTCCCGACAGAGGATCCCTAGGTTGAAGATTAATACCTAGAAATGGCCCCGATTATCTTTGGTTGTTCATATATTTTCTTGTCAGACGTATTTCAAACTAGGTTCACCTTTTATAACGTAAATTCGTACCAGAATTTGCAAGGGGTTTTGGGATGGGAAGTCACTGAGGAATCCGTAGGCGGCATTCGTACCGGTTTCCGTTGCGCAGAGTAAGTTATCCGGATGCGGCCAGCGGTAAATTGCTATACTCCCCTAAAGTCAGATATTTTTCATTACACATTTTCACGAATGATCGGGTGTCTTTTTTCTTTTTTTAATCAATCAAATGTTCACTTTAAATATTCCAGCAAAGTTGCGCTCGTTTTTCGTCAAGTCGGCCGTTTTCTTCCCTTTCCAGAACTCAAAACTCCGGAGCATATCTTGGAAGCTCGAAAATTCGGGCTGCATTTCTAATTCCGACGAATAAATCTGATTATAGATAATTTTGAGAGAAGTTCCGCGCAAAAAAATCAAACAAGTACCCTGAACGTCGCCGTCCGTTGTACGCGACGTTCCTTGGTTAAATCGACCCCGAGCTCCCGTTTTCTCTCTTCCTGTTAATTGCGGGCGTCGTAATAAGGGAGATTAAAATGATTGTTCAAACTTTCGGGAAATTTGGATTGTTTGGAACAAGAAAATTAGATGGATTCTTTGTACTTTCAGTGACGCGTTATACTTGTTCCACCAGTCGTACGTAGAGTCGTCAACAATGTTAGCGACTTCCTCCGCGTATTCTTTTGCGTAACGTCTGCGTTTAAAAAAATGTCTGAAGATTGTGAAAATCCTGGATCGCTTGCGCGTTTGTTCACTGAGCAATTCCACCAGCTCCTCATTACCGGGATCGTAATCGCCAGGAACGGGTACTAGAAACGGTTGAATTGCATTTTATTAACTTTATTAAACCAACAAGGAATTCGTTCACGAGATGCTCACAAACTGTAGTTGTCTTCGACTCTTTCCGAAGCAATTGGGTAGTGGTTTTGACGAGTTCACTCTCTTCAAGTCTCCGATGATATTCGCGTTTGGTCATAAGTGGCCGCATGAAAACTTGACACGATGGAATTATACAAACCCCGGCATACGTTAAAGGTCCTAAAAGCCTCGAGTCGAATATCTTTATCGTGACGGAAGGATAATACCTCTCTTCTTCCGGCATTTCCTATAAAACAATAAATTTCACGAAATTCAGAGTCGGGGACAAATGTAATAACGTCGTGGGAAAATCGCGCACTCACCAAATCCATAACCGCGTAATTCTGAGTGAAATTACTGAAGCTTTTAGCGTTCTCTATGACGTCTGATTTGATTTTTGCCCCCGAGCACACAATGACGACCTGAGCTTTGGTCACTGCAGCGGTGCCAACTTTCTTCATGGCGCGAATGCCCCAAAATATCACCTCCATGCGATATTTCGTTATTTTAGGTCTAATGTCATCTGGCACTCGGTATATTTTATCCTCCGTTGATGGATTCAGCGGCAAATCTACTACGTCGTCAGTCCCGGCCTGGCAATAATAAGGAAATCAAGCACCAGCCATTATTAACGATTCAGTTCAAATGAAGTCTATCGATTGTTTTGCCCGTGAAAAAAGACGAACCTCGATAAGCTCGAAAGCAGCGAGCACGGCACCTGTGCACTGTTTCTGCGAGCGAAATCTGTACCAACTTAATTTAGGCGGGAACTCGGGCGGTGAGTATGTTTCCCTTTTTGTCTTGACGAGAGGAGTGGCGATACATCGGCCGCAAAATTCGAGTCTCTATCAAGGTAATAATAATTGAATAATAATTGATACGCTCAATAATGAGAAGAAATTTAGTTTACAAAAGTTGGTAAAATTTTACTCACAAATACGTCCTTGTCATAGGCTTCGAGAACAACCTTTGTAGGAAACGTTTTTATATGCTCACGAGTCGAGTGCAGTCGAATGGGTGGGAACACGAGAGTCTGGTCCCAAAGTGGATCCAGAGCCTGGTGTTTGACCTACATGTGATTTTACGACGCGCATTAGAGTCTTCAAGAGTTCTGCGATAATGATAAACATGCATCGATGCCCAGCGTTGCAGCCGGAAATATGTCGGATTATATTTTAAAATCGAAACGTCATTTTATTTTTACGGTCGAGCAGACTGTTCTATCGGAATATATAGTGTGTATGCTCCCCATAAAAAAAGAATGTAAAACGAATAAATGGGTAGAAACGTACTTTTGTCGACATTACGTGACCGTGAAATATGACTTTTATGAACGGATCGAGCAAGCCGGAGGCGTCCATCCCGGGCTCGAATCTCCCTTGAAAAATATGGGCTCTCAATTGATACTTCTGTAATAGATCGGAGTTATAAATTTCCTACTTGTCGAATTATGAATGAGACGAAACTTGGAAATCTATATACCGAGGATTTATTATATTTAAAAAATCGCGGAAAAACGTCCATATGCAGATCGTCGATCTCGTAACCGGGAGGAATTTCGTTCCAGAAATGAGAGACGAATTTCATATTTCCCAGCCAGAGAAAAA
Source organism: Trichopria nigra (assembly GCA_030522945.1). Taxonomy (NCBI): domain Eukaryota; kingdom Metazoa; phylum Arthropoda; class Insecta; order Hymenoptera; family Diapriidae; genus Trichopria; species Trichopria nigra. Next base: position 5,886 of record JAPYZR010001242.1, on the reverse strand, counting down.
GCTCTAATTTGCCGGCAGTATAATCGATTAATTTCCCGTCTGCTGCGAAGGCGTCTTCCGGGTCTTGTAGGAATAAGTTCACGCGATGTCCGCAGTCCACGCCGCGAGCAAATTCCTCTTCCGAGAACATGATACGAGCTGCTGGGATACGAGAAAATGCAACGCGAGATGAACCTGCTAGCATCCAGACAAATACATCGGGAAGGTTGTGCTGAGGCTGTGGGAAGAAAGAAAAGGTGGAGCTTAAACTATTACCTCGTTGTTATGTCATTTTCATGTTTAATTCAAGAGTTCTAGGGAGACTGTCACTTTCGCGATTAAAACCGTAGCAATTGTAAACCAACTGGACACGGTTAATAATCGCCATATTAATCTAGAAAATTGGCACGCTGCCTTCATTAATTGGCTTTATGCCGCGACATATTGAGGCAAGTCTCTAACGACCGTTCCATTGTGCGCACAAGTGGATCACCACGTTTCAATGTAAATTCCCGCCCTTTAGGCTTAACTAATACTCAGGGTATTAGGACACGGCTTCGGGGATTAAATGATGCTGATCGTATTTCAATTATCTCTGACAATAATAGATGATGTCGGTCTTCATAGTTTTTAATACACGTTCATCATTGTGTCGAAAATACGTCTGAATCGTGCCGACTTAACGTTAATTCTAAAGGTTGTTTAAAGTTTTACATTTACACTTACATCAATAGAAAGTTGTTGGATCTTATGTAAATACTTGTAGGCATGTATCATGGCGACTTTAATGTAAGTATTATTGACGAGTTTTCCGTTTATCTTGATTGTCTTCAGTATCTTCTCGATCTCAAGCCGACAGACATTTACCCTGTGCCTGTCGAGCTTCGTCCCAGCTTCGGTGTCGTAGCTATCGGTATGCAGGGAGCGTAAGTACTGCAAACAGTGATGTTGTAACGTTGAAATCATATCGTTGTAAGTCTGGTAAGCATTTTTATTCTCGACAAGGAGTATCCGTTCCAATTTTTCTAACGACTCTGCCTGAATAAGAAAGAAGCATAAATATTTTCTTGATAAATTTTAGCACATTTGTTCATTTATGCAGTGTTCAACGTATTGTTACAGAGTAGCGCGTTTTTAAAGGTTAAGATGATAAACAGTGTATATGATTGATGAGCGATACATAAACTTGTCGTTGAAGATGGCGCGCAAACATCAACATAACAAATCAAACATAGGATCATGTTTCGGTGTTTGTTTATCTTTCGAAAAAGAATTTCATGAAAGTCTGACAGTGCAACTTTTAGCGCTACACGGATTGAACGCCTGCTAAGAGTAACAATCTAGTGTTATGTCCAATGGAACGTGTGATAATACCCGGTGCAATCTGTAATTTCTATCTTTCTTACTAGATACGGATCGTCTCCATCAATCATAACCAATTTTATGGTTGTTTCTGAGACCCAATGAAATGAAAACATATGAATTGATAAGGATTTAATGACATTCCGTACGAGAGAAGTGGAGATGTACAAAAGACGGTTGCTGTTGAATAATCGCCATTCCGTATTTGGCCACCAGGATTTGACGTAAATGCAGGGCTTGTTGGATCCCAATGGTATATAGTTATACTTCCCATCCATGCTGCCTGATATCCTCGACGAGGTTTGACTTTGATGTGTCGTATTTTGGTACCTCTTCCGTTCACCTAAATACCATGGTATTAGGATTGAATTATGATAGACGAAACGGTAATTCGCGCAAATGACTCAACGACCTTCTATCCGGGTGTCATCGATATCCTCGGCGACGCATCGACTGCTGGCGAATTCTCGATTTCCGGCGTTTCCAACGCTAATCTCGAATCGAATAGAGCTATGGAATCGACGGTCTAGCATACAGACGTCGAAGAGTATGCCGACTAACAGGTATTCCTCGGTGGACCACAAGTTTTTCTGTTTTTTTTTTGTTTTTTTTTTTTGTTTATAGAAGCGTTAGGTACTATCTTGTCATTGATATATATATATATATATATATATATATATATATATATATGGTAAATAGGATATCGAGGGATGAAAAGTTTAATTTCCGTATCTCTAGTTGCGTCAACCTCATCCCTCGGGAACTTATTTTGTGTCACCGGGACGCGAGAAGAAGGAGTGGTAGGCCTTTGCTGATATAGTTATAGTTAAGATATGCATCGCCGATTTTTAAACAGTCCTACACCCAGAAAAATTGTGTCACTGAACTGTCGAAGTATCGATCGACTCGAGGAAATTGTATAATTAGTGCTCATTAAACGAATCGCTTTTGTGGACGTTTTTAGGTCACAGGAACTTGATGTTTGAATTATGTTTCTGCTCTTTCAGCCATGTATAATAAATTATTCAACGGTCAGTGTCAAGTGAGTATTAAAAAAGTTTACTTTTTATCGATGGGACTTTTAAAGACTTCCGAGAGCAACCGGTCAGTTCGTTCAACAGTTTTCTGGATGCATCGACTTTCGATTTCCTGCAATAAGACGTATCATTAGATCATCTCTTCCGTCACTGACCTCTACGATCGCACCGGTGCGCTCAACCTCGACCCCGGTGACGGAAGACAATCCGGGTGGGTCGATTACGGTCGTGAGGGAGAGCAGTAATCGACCCCGATAGGCTGACATCCCCAACGAGCATACAGTTCCGCCGCAACACACGTCCCCGTTATTTCGTGATCCCCGTGATGCCTGCAAGCTGTATAAGTGAACGAACGAGGGTCCAAATGTTGGCAGAAACTCTGAAACACGGGCAGTGCGCTTTTGCAGACATTATCGTAAATCAAAGCGACGATTTCTTATAGTACTTTGTATTTACTCGGCCAAATCGCGCACTTGCGAAAAGTGATCTCTCGATTTAAAATTTTTTTTTTTTGTTTTACGTCGCTGTGATTTTTTCCTCTCTTCGAGTATAATGCACTCGGCCCGGAATACACTCTTTGTAAAAGTTGGAAGGTGTAAAAAAAAAGCTGTCATGTTCGCTCACCGTATATGTCGGAGTTTGAGATATTCCTGAGATTCAAAAGTTGCGCGGCGAGGACTGGGCCGCTTTCGCCGTTCTTCACGAAAATCTTAATGCGATGACAGAGCGAGGGATACATTTCCTGAAAGACAATTCTTTCGTTGAATCTCGGAGCACAGGTGTGTTTCAATTCCGACGTTGTCCCCTGTACAAATGGTTTCGCTTCAAATTACTTTTACCAATTCGGATTTCCAGAGATCATTTTGATTCTACGTGGATTCAGAATTCGTTATTTAAAAATGTTAAGGTTATATTACCTGCATTCCAGCAAACAATATTTCGACAACTGGATTGATCTTACTAGACTTTGAATTGGATCCACCGATAGGTTGCAAACCGTCGGCCCGATATACGTCGAATATGTACTTTGCCTTTTGTCTTACTGTAACTGTTGTACCAATGGGAAGAAGCAAATTTCTGCGAATAAAATTGTTACAATGCTCTCTGCCACTACTCATATGCACGATTTTGCAATGGTGCAAATTAAAAAAACAGGCGGTTCAGTTAACTGCGCCCCCTCTGATCAATCTACTTTATCGTATGTAGCGACATAGGAAAAATGCAGAACACCTATGCCGAGTACATCGACACTTTTCCTATACGTTTGTAACGAAATGATATTCCTATTTATTAGGATCTCCAACATTGATTGAACAAGAAAGTATTTTCCGTCTAGATATTACGTTTTCATCAAGAAATAAGTTAGAATTGAGAAATTTGAACAACATAACCTATACAGTGAAAAACAACAGTTATACGGGATGCTTTAACCGAAAGGAAGATGTCGCTTTAAAAATGCAAAGTTACACTCATTCAATTGTAACTAAATTCCCGTGACGGAGTCATTCGAAGAGAACTGGGAGAAAATGGAATCTTTCCACGTGTCAGATCAAAGTAATTTCCTCACCCTTCGATATCGTCCTCGCCTTCCGTTTCCGGATGAGCCCGAATCCTGTCGCCTTTGGTATGCACATATATATTGCATTTTACGTAACCCTTGGAGCCGCCGTCCGCATCCATCGGATTTGTGAGAATCGCCCACTTGTGATAGCATTCATGATCTGCAATCGACAATATTCATCGTCACTGTGCCAAAACCCTCGTCGAGGCTATTGAGAATCGTAAAATAAAGAATCGGTGACAATACAGGGCTGATCCCACACGGTGGCCACTTCGAAGGCGACACTCCCATGAAACTTTAATCGGCCGAGGAATCTGTGCAAGTACGCCACGATCTCGATTTTCGTACTCAACATCACGTCCAAGGAGCATTTCAAATTGAACACGAAATACTGAAAAGAATGACTACTATCGTAACCCAGAAAGAGAAGCTCGTGTACGTGATCGAAATTATTGGCTTTCTTTGCGTTTACATTATGAAATACGGTTAAAATATAAAAGTTTAAAAAGAGCGGGCCATTTTAAAGAACTCCCAGTATCCAGGATAGATTATAAATGGTATACTTTACCGGGAATCCTGAAAATGTTTCTGAGGAAAACGGTAATATTAACCTCATTGTAAAACGGAGTGTCGGTATTATAGCGAACGATAGTTTTCTTCTTCTGGTTTCCCACTTTGACTGCAATCACTGGGCTTGAATTTTCCGGGAAGTACTTCGCTTTAATAATCGTAACTCCTATTTGATAAGAGTTTTTGTACGAGGACCTTCTTCTACCGGGCGCCATCGTTTTGACACGTGCTATTTCGAAAAAACGACTGTCGGGAAACGTTCACACGTGGTACATTTATGCATACATATATATTTAATATAGCTTTTACACTCCGGATATAATAAAAGCGTAAACGTGCTGGCAAGAATTTAGTAATTTGTAAAAATGAATGAATCAGCAGCATTCCAAGGAATTAGAGGTTCCATCCAATTAGATTTCACCGAAACAAATGTAAATTATCCCTTGATTTATAATTTTATATTTATGAATAAAATATTACGAAATCTACTAATTTTATCGCTTGCGAAAAAGTCGTGACGCGGCGCGCCACACTGCGGCGAAGGAAGTAAGCGTTACTGTAATTTTAACGTCCGTAGTTTTGTTTGGTGCTTATTATGTGTACACGTTTCTTTTTCATTTACATTCTGTATATTATTATTATTTTTATTATGTACTTGAAGTAAATAGATGACGATTTACAAAGAATTAGCGTTAGTAACAGTAGCTATAATGGAAGATAATTAAGATAATGTCTTTTTTATCTTTCCGCTACCAACCCTCAAAACGAAGGTATATAATCAATAACGAGTTCCAGACATGGAACTGAAACAGTATTGAAGCCATGAATCATTGGAACGAAGGTGATTTCCAAGTATATATCGAAGAGCATTGTAAAATATGTATATAAGACGGGTAAATCGATTAAAAGCACGACTGGTGTAGTCTGACAAACATTTTCTTCTATTATACGAACAGGGACAATGATGTTATATTATTTAACGCGTATTTACACAATGTCAACATTTTGCGAAACGTTCAAAACTACGTGTGAAACGTACACCCTTGACCATCTACAGTTATATCTCGGAATACAAACGTTCTTAAAATTATCGGTAAAATGTAAAGCACGCATTTTTCGTCGATTAACATCGTATGGTAATGGAGCTCTTTGTATAAGAGACGAAGCTAAAAGATTGAGTTACCCATAGAGCTGGATGTTACCGACGGCAGGTGGGAAAGTATGCGACGGGAGGTTCCTACGTGGAAGATCCGTGAGATGTCGCTGCCGACCGTAAATCATTAGAGTTCCTCTAGTAAGAGTTAAGACATCAGCCATTTTCTGGGTCGCTGGCGCGCGAAGATTCAAACTGCATAATTGCATATTCGAAATGGAGCA
>JAPYZR010001241.1:0-24132 GCA_030522945.1 Trichopria nigra | reverse complement strand
TTATTTCGGATAATTCTCGTTTAATTTTGAACCAATTTCAGCGATATTTTTTTGAGGATTGTATATGTTATGTAGAATCACCCTTCCAAAGCCCAAATTGTGAAAAAAACATTTAATTCACTTTTTATTCATACTTTTATGGTTGAAAAGCTCGGTCGATAACTGTTCTACTTTAGAACCACCTTAAGGTCATTGTTGTCCAGTTCTTATAGAAATGTACTGCTGCTATCTTTCTTTTTTCCGTTCGATAGAAACGGAGAGCGATAAAGATGAAAGAGTGCGAGAGAGCAAGGCAGAAAAGGGTGGAGGGAGTGCGAACTTTTGGTGTAATTATAGTATTCGTTGCGTCCTATCGTTTCTCGGTTGGTTCCTTCTTGGATGACGTTGCCGACTCTTTTCCAAGTGTACCGGTTTTTTTGGAACGCATATTGATTACGTTTACATACGCCATTTATACGCTTCGACATGGGTATGGCATGTCTACGTTTAATTGTTCTCAATTCTTTATCAAAAACGGAAGTTTTGCTAAGAAACAATATTTTAATTTCGTTAAAAATAGAAAAGTACGCGGGACGTACGGGGGTCCAAATCACATTTAAACTTATGCGAATAAACATTAAAATGGCGAGTCCAAAATGGCTGTGAGAATCGAAAGTAAGATTTAGAAATTCAAAATGGCGGATTGAGGAAGCAGGGCTCGCTGCGTATTTCCCGTGAATTTTAAAAAAAGTTGTATTAATTATTAAAATATTATATAATTAAATAAATAAATATATATCGTATATCGTAATAAAAGGAGCAAGAGCGTGTATTACTCTTATAAATTAAATATTTTTTCTGATAATAAATATCATTTCACACAGACAAAACATTAATAAATTTGATTCTCTTTCAGCACTTAAAATGTTACAGGATTTTACTCGGTATTTATGAGGTGTGAGGTAAGTATGAAATTATACACGTATGACAAGCGTTAAGTGCTTCTTTTTTATCGTTGACAATTATAAAGACTAAAGTTATTAACGATATCGGATAATTGTTTGCAATTGTTTTTTAAGATTTTACAATTAATGGTCCATTATATGCGGTCTGAAACATTTGATGACACGACAGGAGGTAGTATTTTGTGTTTGGTAGGGTGGTGGTCCAAAATATCAGAAGACAAAAAAAGCTATTATTTTGAAAAACTATCCAAGAAATTTTGTTTTTCAAAATGACGACACCCGATATGAATCCGTTTTCGATTTTTCCATGTATAAGGATTTGAATCGATAAATATCTTCGGAAAATTTCTTTTCTTATTACATTTTTTTCTCGGTCGATCATCATGAATCTGTCGCTAATTTTGCAGAAATTCAAGATGGCGGATCAAATATGGCGCACGCAAATTGTCAAAATATCTCAATTTCTACAGGAATTTGTTCACACGTGGGTTTTTGGGGTCGCTGAATTCAAATCTGCTGTCGGATTTTCGAAATGCAAGATGGCGGATCCAATATGGCGGACGAATATTGTCGAAATGTTTCAATCTTTATAACAAATTTTACACGTGGGTTTTTGCGGTCGCTTAATTCGAATCTGCTATCGGATTTTCGAAATGTAAAATGGCGGATCCAATATGGCGAAAGATTATTGTCGAAATGTTTCAATTTTTATAACAAATTTTTAACACGTGGGTTTTTGGGTTCGCTGAATTCAAATCTGGCATCGGATTTTCGAAATGCAAAATGGCCGATCCAATATAGCGGACAAAAATGGTCAAATTATCACAATAAATGTTTTTTTTTTCAGACAATATAGCCACACATCTTCAAGAGTCAGATATTTTCAAAATCTCATGTACAAACTTTTTAATAAAATTTCCTCAAGTATTACGAAAACCCAAATTAGTCCCGATTTGGCGATTTCCTCGTATTGGGTTCGTTATTGGCAGTCGTAGGTAGAAGGAAGCGGACTGCCACCCATCTCTAATGCCGGCGTATAACCGGCGCGTTACAAAATAATGGGAATCGTTAAACTTTCGAGGTTTCGTAATTCGTCGGCGCAACGAGGAACGGATGTATTGAACTTAGCTGGTGCGCGAGGCGTCTTTGCTGCCTGGGTCCGGTGTGTCTGTGTATTCGCGCATTATGCGCATGCAGATAGTTGCGCAAGGCTCGGCAGCGGTGACTGGACCGTTGCTGGTATGTAATTTGTAATTGGTAACGAAATGAAAAAAAAAACACACACACACACACATGCACCTCCGACGTTCCGGTCGAACTCGCGTTTTACTGGTCACCATATATATATATAAACCAAGTGGGGAGGGGGGGGTCTCCACGTGGATTCAAATTTGCACAGTCTTTGTTATCATTTTTCCTTCGGTATTCCATCGATTTTTGTCATTAATATCTGACAATAATCGTCAAAATCCTACTTGTTCGAAAATGCACAAATTGGAGTTGATCTCGATCTCCTATTCGTTGTTTACATTATTCATGTTCTTTTCTGGGATCACGTATAAAAAATCCCGATTTTATTACTATTGTCTATTCAGGTTTTCTTTTCAGCTGTTCGAGCGATAAATCATGATCGGTTTTCATGGTTGCTGACTCATTTGAAAGGTCTACACCTATATGTATATAGGTCATTGGCTTTTGTCGTCTCATGATTTCGCAGTATTGTGATAGAAAACTGCACAGAAAGAATACCCAACACCGTCTCGCCACCTCGGGGTCGCTGAATTCGAATCCGACGTCAGATTTTCGAAATTCAAAATGGCGGATCGAATATGGCAGACGACACTTTGAAGAACGCCCATCAGAGCTCGATGAAATTATCCGTATAGAGGGGCGCTCGATCCAAATCTGCTTTAAATTTTCGAAATTCAAAATGGCGGATCCAATACGTCGATTATGTTGTTTTCTTTACGAGTTTTAAAGGGTTTCAACGGGTACTAATTGAAACGAAATAAAGCATATAAATATTTAAAAATAAATAAATAAAATATAAATAATTAGCAATTATCGAGAGTATTACGAAACTCGCATTAATTGCAATCCGCGACAGTGTTAAGTTATTTATTGTTTACATTCGTAAATGAATACGAGTAAACGACATGACGTATATATAGAAAATGAAATTCCGTATGCATAAATTCACTTAGCGTAATTACCGGTATAACGCATGTACAAAAGGCACACGGGACGCAGGGCCGTTTAATTCGATTTAATTAAATTAATTGAAAGTCAATTAAGTTACGCAAAACGGGACGCCGTTACATTTTTTGCCGTTGCCACATTTTTATCGAAACGCGGATTTCGTTAAACTTCACAATAAAGATGAGCAATAATTCAGTGGTGATTGGCATAATAATGTTTACCGCTTAATAAGCGAAGCAGACGCCATGCCTGAAATAGAAAACGTTCCACTCGGCAATTTTCTATTGCATATTAATAATTGTGAAACGTATGCAATCCCACGTGAAATTATCCTGAATATATCGTTCGTGAATAAAAATGTACACGAAAAACTTGTACGGTTTACATTCATCTTTAAGCGTTTACACGTGATGGGGAAAGTATCGACCAATTTGTTTTTTTTTTTCAGAAAAACCCTAACAGGATGTCTCAGAACTGGAGGATAAAATTTTGGGAGGCGATTCTTCGTCAAAATTTGAAATCAAAAATTCCTTTACCAAAATTCGATCCGACGCATAGAATTTGAATGGCGAGCAATTGAAGTTTAGAAAAAAAATTACTTTTTTTGCAATAACTCGGCTCATTTTCAACCTATATGAACGAGTGACGGCGCATTTCAAAGATTTTTTCAAGCCCAACAATTCCTCTTTAAGAGCATATTATCTGAGATGAATATTTCGCTAGTTATGGCCTCATAAAGGGATAAAATTGCCTTTTTTTGCGGTTTTTCTCGTCTAATTCAATTTGGTAAATAGATAGCGAAATATGACATAAACAAAGTTGTAGAGCTTGAAATGACGAAGAATTTTCGCCCACATACGTTTTGTTTTGATAAAAATTCGACGTTAAATCTTAAAAAACTAGTGAAACACGCGCTCCATCAATGTCAAACCGGTTTTCGCCAATTTTTTAAGATTTAATATCTCCCCATGGACTCAATTTTTATCGATACGAAACGTGTTAGGGTGCAAATTCTTCGTCTTTTCAAGCTCTATAACTTTGTTTATATGATATTTCGCTAGCTATTTACAGGAATGAGTTAGACGCGAAAAACCGCAAAAAAGGGCAATTTTATCCCTTTATGAGGCCATAACTAGCGAAATATTCATCTCTGATAATATGCTCTTAAAGGGGAATTATTGGGCTTGAAAAAATCTTTGAAATGCGCCCTCACTCGTTAATATAGATTTAAAACGAACCGAGTTATATTGCAAAAACCGTAATTTTTTTTCTAAACTTCAATTGCTCGCCATTCAAATTATATGCGTCGCCTCCTGAAATGTTATCCTCCAGTTCTGGGGCACCCTGTATATATTGAGGCACTCTCTGTCAAGCGGATGTTTTGCATTTTCATCAGCCATATTGAGTCAGCCATTTTGGATTTTGAAAAATGCCATTTATATTCAAAAACTGCACCCAAATTCATTTGTACATTAGAGCAAAAAAAAATGTTTGTTAAATCATGTTTTGATATTGTTTTTGCATAGTATAAAATTTTCAATAATTTCTCTTCTTATTTAGAGCGCCATATTCAGTCCGCCATGTTGATATTTTGAAATATGCCACACGGCTCTAAAAACTAGACACCGTAAGCAACCATTTGAGCCTCATTGCGAATTTTTTAACTTCAAATTGTGATGACGATGGGGGTATATATATATATATATAGTTGGGACAAACGAAAATGTGGCTAATTATGCCGAATAAGTTTTGTTATTGTAACATTATAATTTTTGTAATTGGACTAATTACTTTAATAAGATAGCCATAAAGGATCGATTATCATTCGACCGTGTATCGGGTATCGTTCGGCTCGGGCTATTAATCTTATCTGCGTTGCATTGAGAATTCGTTCCTTTATATCCACCTGAACGAAAGTTCCTTCCAGTCCGACTGTTGTGACTGTGTATATATATACCCTTTCTATCTACATCGACAGCTCGCACGCAGTAGATTAACCGGTATAATTAAAAACAGATTTGTCATTGAAAGTATCGCATTTGCTTCGCCTATTTATACTTATGATTCTTTTAAAAATTCCTGTTATAAACTGCGTTTTTCTTTTCTCGAATTGGAGCGAGTTTTTCAAAATTTCTTTGACGGGAACAATACGTTTTCTATTTACTATATAATATACATGTCATTATAACGAGGCATGTCGTTTGTTTTCGACATAACGAAATTTCTATATCTGATCCTAATGATGACATCGATGACATAATTGACGGCGATGACAAGACTGGTGATTGATGTCATTTATCAAAGAGCTGATGCCGAAAAAAGTCCGGTTATTATCGTCGTGCCTTTAGCACTGATGATATTGTTAAGTTATCGTTTTACGGAAATCTGATTAGAACTGTCAGATGTCAATGATGACACTAATGCTGACATCAACGAAGTCCATCCCTTTTGATTACAATACGACATCATTGTAATGACAAGGACGAGAACGACGTCAAGATGCCAATGACCTTGAGGATGTAAATGATGCTGATGACCAAACTGAAAGCAATGTGACGGTAGTGGCACATCGTGGTGAAACTCCAAGCGACACCGATCGATCGTGCAATTAGTGCCCGATCTGGGATTTATGAAAAGTTCAATTAGTGCCATCTGATGAAAATGGACTGGAAAGGAAAAGGAACGGTAATTACGCGCGCTGGTCATTAGATCAATGTCAATAAAAAGGCGCGGTAGCTCATAGCGATCAGAGCGATGTACACTTACATCCTAATCCCGGGAGAAGCTTGCGCCGATTGGCCAACGGCCGCTTGACACCCGGTCACTAGCCTGCGGGCTTTTCTCGAAATGGCAATAGCCAGTATAGGCAGCACAGCTGTGTCCACGGTATAAGCTGCGATCCCAGATTTAGAAAATTATGCCAAGGTGGTAATCGATTCGACCCGATCGCTTCAACCTTCATCCTTGCCGATTGGCCATCTTTATCAATCGGTACCCATGCATCATTGGAATTATATACTCCTTTTTTGGGGCCATAATCGAATCGGTCTTGACCAGTTCCGTGAGACCTTAAATCATTATCCCTTTTTTAAATCGTGTCGGATTCGATGAGATTGGTTCCTTTTTTTTTGCATTTGGACAAAATTGCACTTCCTGGACGTATCGCGGCGATAGTTGTAGGATTGGCTAATTAAGAAGATTACTTCCGTTCGCATTTTCCTCGTTAATGTAGGCTGCAACGATTGTTTACAATGTCAAATTAGAAAATGGGCAAATTCAATTAAAAAGGGAAGGCGAATGAATAAAGTAAAACCTTGTTACTGAGAATGTCGAATTAATTCCTATTTTGATCGATGTACAGTCTGTTTTTATTACTGTAGATGGGTCGCTAAAGTTTGGGTCCACTGCATTTTGAACCACCTTTATCTAATTCCTTTAAAGTTATTATTGTGTAGTCTATAAGTGAACCACAATTGGAGAATGCTGGTGGAAAGGATTAAAAAGAATAAAAAGGTGTACATGTTCTTAATTGACTTTGTTAAAATCAAGTTTTTTATAATAACAAATAAAGGATGCAAGACACCCCGCAAAAAAATTTATTTAGATTGATATTGTTTTATTTTCCATTCCAGTGCTTTGCCTAAACGCTTTGCTTGAGTCATACGTCGTTGGTATTTTCTTATTCATACAATCGCGATATACCGAGTCTGCAATAATTGACATGTATATATGCTGCGACGCATTAATAATAATAATAATCAAGCCGACAAATTGCGTTATATAGAACAAGCAAAAATTAGTCAATAAAACTTATGATAATGTTGGTATAATGATGATGATAATTAAAGATATAGAAAATTAAGAGTATACTTTTAAATAGTTACGTGCAACTTTCTAATAAATTAAGTAACGATTTTTTTTTTAAACAGACTTTTTTATAAATAATTTTTTTATTCATTTATTTTTTCTTAATATTATTATATTATATTATATATATTATAATAATATAATATAATAAAAATAATAAAATAATAAGAAAAATTAAGATAAAATTTAGTAATTGTTTTTTTTTTCATTTTAAAATCAAACATCCATTTAAGACTAGATCTAAATAATTTTGCATACTTATGGAAAATAAAAATGAAAAATTCAAAATCAGTATTCATAAATTTCTTGAAGTGCAAATTGAGCCTTCGAAGATCGATATATTTCATTCTTTGTGTAGCGATATTTCTTTGATGCACTCGAAATAGAGTGAAATTTCACTCTAGAAAGCGTGAAATGTTCACTTTCTCAAAATAGTGGCTCAAAAATGGATTTCTCATTCTTTCAAAATTGAAATTTACTTTTCTCTAAAACTGAATAGAAAGGATCTTTCTGTTAAATGAGCGAGAAATCACTATTAGAAGAATAAACGTTCGCTCTTGATGGAAGAGTGACTTCAATTTTATTAAAAGAAATTCCGAGAACTTTAATGGGAAAATTTTTAATAAATTGTATTTTGCACTACTTTTTAAATCCATTCTTCACTCGTTCTTGAGTGAATTTAAAAGCGATGAATTCACTTTTGTACAAGAGTGGCTCAATTTCCACTCCAAAAAATTTAGCGAGAATATTTTACTAACAAAACATTTAACGTAATTTTAAACTCAAATCGCATTAATAATAGCGATATATCGCTTAAATTTTAGTGAAATGTAATTTTTTAAAGACGTTTTAATATACTAATCCAATCATGCTCCAAATCATGTCAATATTAATGACGCACTCGGTAAATGCATAATTTTCTTTCTACATTTCTTGGAGTGATATTTCACTCTTTCTGGACTGTAAATGTCTGACTTAGTCCAAAATAGAGTCTAAATTTATTCCAGAAATTGTTAAAGTTCATTCTTTCAAAGAGCTGGTTAATTTTCACTCTTTCCTGATTGAAAGCTCGTTCCATAAGATATATCTTGTACAGTGAAATCAAACGAACCAAAAACAGAGGAACCAAAATAGAGTACAATTTCACTACGCATACTGTAAAATATTACTCTTGAAACAACAGTGATTCACTTTTAAATTTTTTGAAGAGTGGCTCAACTTTCACTCTTTAAGATTGAATTTTGACTTTAAGAAATTTAGAGAGTTGGACACTTATTTCAATTATGGTACTTATGGTACTTTTTAATGTTTGTATTTACAAAATCGTGTACAAAGAAATTGTGAATAACATGCTCGTTAAATTTTTGGAGTGAGCCACTGTTTGAAAAGAGTGAATTTTCACCCTTTAAGATTTCCGGAGTCTGAATGGCTCAACTTTCACTTATTAAGAGTGAACTTTTACCGCAAAAAATTGATAGTTGGACACTTATTTTTTTTATGGTACTTATGGTACTTTTTAAGGTTTACTATCAATAATGTATACATCGATAGAGTTTGTATTTACAAAACCGTGTACAAAGAAATTTTGTATAACATACTCTTTAAATTTCTCTTCTTGGAATGAAATTTCACTCTGCAAAGAGTGAAATTTGAGCCACTCTTTCCGGAGGCGGAATTTTCCGACTCACTCCAAAATAGAGTGAAATGTCATTCCAGAAAGCCTGAAAGATCGGTGACCATTCACTTTCTTGACTGGTGGCTCAACTTTCACTTGTCGAGGGTGAAATTTCACTCCAAGAAATTGAAAGAGTTGTCAATGGTACTTATTTATGGTATACATTTAATGGTACTTATGGGACATTTTACACGCTATTTACGCATATCTTAATGCAATGATGTATATACATCAACACGGTTTTTATTTAGCAAATCACGCACAAAGAAATTCTTTCCAAGATATCAGAGAGGAGACACACCTTTGTAAAAATGCCATGGCAAACCATTAATTAAAACTGTTTTTAGAATAATGGTTACAATCGTGCGCGTACAAGAGATAACGTATCAAGCGTTACGTAAACGGATTATGTAAAGTACGTCAAGATTTTTGTCGTCAGTCCTAAGGTACTCGAGCCAGGATACTCGTCGATTAAGATGGTTTTGATGTGTTTACGTTCGTTAATAAATCAATCGAGCTTCTAAACTGTAAAACCACGCAACTCAATATCCCGTGCACGATATCCGATATACCGCAAGAATGTAGCCAAGTGTACCACGCGCTACGGAGACAGGTTTAATGGTACTGGGTAAATTGCATTGGCCAACCCTAATTACTGAAAAGCGAGCGAATCAATGAAAGTCAACATGTATAAATTAATAAAATAAACATGGAATACATTTTTTTTTTTTTTTTTACAAAATGTCCATGTGATGTCGAACTTCATCCCTGCAAATACCAACAGTTACATAACATTTGCATATTCGTTACATTTTACGGAAAGGTTACGTTGTTACAAAAATATCAGAGTCGTGCTTGCCGGATTATTAATTGGGGCAAAGTGCATTTGCACGAAATGCGACATTGTTCACAGACCAACTATAAATAAAAAAAAAAAAAAGAAAAAAAAGAAAAAAAAGAAAAAAAAGAAAAAAAAAGAAAAAAAAGAAAAAAAAGAAAAAAAAGAAAAAAAAATCCAAAATGACATGGCAAACTGACGCAAGAATGCAGACAATTGCAAATTGCATTTTCCACCGTATGACACGTAGACGATCGACGTCGAGCTCGTTATTATATAGTTATTATAAAACGTCCTGATCACTCATAAGTACGTAGATAAGTGCATACATAGGTATGTACCCATGTATACCTATGTATGCACTTTACGTATAGGCAATAATGTCCGAGGCGACGGTAGCCGTGGAGAAGGTCCTCCGAAAGTTCTCCAAGTCGAATGCTACCGAAAGGGTCGCTCGGCATTGGTGAAAGGGGTCCGAGCATAGCCGTGCGGCGCAAGTTGCTAGCCCCCGCCTGTTTCTAAGTCTATCAGCCTGGGCAGGGCCCGAGTATAAAAGCAAAGCTCGCTGCCCCTTAGTCATGTAGTACCACACAGTGTATCACACAACCAAAACCAATTCACCATGAAGCTGTTCGTAAGTTTCCAGCCAAGGATCCGATCAAGTGCTCATTGCCTAACACCGCGCCGGAACGTGTTAACCATTTTCTAACGCAACTTGTTTTTTTTTTCTCTCTCTCTCTCTCTCTGTTCGTCGGCCGAATGTGTTTTGCAACTTTACATTTAAAAATACGCGACGCGTATTCCAACGAGACACTCGGAAATCGTTTTCGTGCCGAAACTGACCTTTTTTTTCTTGTCTCTTTGCAGATTGTCTTGTTCGCCGTAGTTGCCGCCGTCGCCGCCTACCCAGGATGGCATCATGAGGTTAGTACCTTCTCCAGTCTCCATTTGTTTCTCCATCTTTTCTTTTCTTTTCCTATGTTTTTTTTCTTTTGTCTCATATGTGCACCGTTAACTAAAATGCACGCGTCTCGTTAATCTGACATTTTCGTTGCATGCGTGTGGAATGCGTGAGTCTGCATCTTGGAGCGAGTATCCCCTCATCTAATTCTCAACGATCAATCCTTTTTTATCCATTTCGGAAATCCATTCTTCACTTATACTTCAAAAAGTTTCGAAACCCCTAAAAAGGATTTTCATTCTCTTCTTTGTCGTTCGCGACCGCTGCACTTTTCGTTTCGCTTCTGCGCGAAACACACGACCGGAAAAGGATCGCAGCCGGTCGTTGCCTCACGGGAATCAGCTCGTGATTCTCGCTGCACGGCACGTCACCGATGTAACACTCGTCATTCTCCACTCTGCCACTGACTGGCAGAGCGATCTCCCATTAATTCTCGGCGATGCGATGCCGCATGTGCGCCGGTCTTATTGTTCCGAGCTGAGTATAAGCAGCGCAAGACTGCGATTTTGAAAAATTCAGGTCGCTTCCGGTTGGCACGATCCCTGGCAGAGTAGCGGCTGGCAAAGTGGATGGCAGAATCCGTGGCAGCAGAACAAATGGCAAGGTGGTTGGCAAAGTGGTTGGCAGAGCGGTTGGCACGATCCATGGCAATCGCATCACTCGCATCATCAGGTAAAGTGCTCACGTTTTCCGACTTTTTCCAGACCTGGACACGAACGTCCACCCACCGAAGGACAACTGTCGAGGCAGTCGATGGCGTTTTTCCTTCCGTCCGTTCATGGATCTGTCAGATCCACAGTCAATATCTATCTTTTAAAATCGATTAATTATTCCGGCTGTTTTTCCCGATTGCTTGTATGATTGAACGAACGTATAAATCTATGTTGAATGATCGATTGTATCGCGGGTAACGTATTTGGGTAATGTTCTTGTCGTCCCAAGAAAATTATCCAAGTACGATAATCGAGTTCGCCAGTTTGTTGCTCGCCGCGCGCAAGGATGTTAGAAAAGTTAGGAAATACTACTAAAATACGCCGTGTCGTTTTCGAAACGAGATGGCGTACATTTTGGCCTTGCAACAAAATGGCGGCAAACACGCCAAATTTACTTTGATGGAACGCGCTCGCGAACAAAGTGCCACTATGAATCGTCAGCTAACGCGATGTTTTTGTCATTTCAGCCCCATCATATTGACGTGCTCCAGGTGGCCGCTCAGCCCCCAATCCCACCAATCCACCCAAAACCCGTTCACCTGAAAACCAATGACCACGTCACCAGGATCCACTACGACCACGCCCACATCCCACACCCCCATCTCATCGGAGTTGAACACGAAGTCCACGAGCCCGAAATCAAGCACGTCGTCAAGCCCGTCCACGGACACGGATGGTAAATTGTTACCATTACCGAGGCATCCTCGAACCAATCGGTCCCAGGTGGTCTGCGCCATTTGAAGCTTCATCGGTCACTCACAAAACAGCGAATCGTTCATTCGACAACAAACCAGAACCAATTTAAATGCTAAACAGGCGGAAATTCGTCTCGAAGGTCGTAGATACTTTGGGAACATTTTGGCCACAAAAGTCGACGATCGCCTCGGGATCACCTGGAAGACCGCGGACCAGGCGACCAAGCTAAAAAAAATGTACTTTTTTCAACTCAGATCACGAAACGTTTTCGCCCCACCCCATCCCCCTTCGATTACTGCCGCGGCGAGCATCGCGCACTCTTCCCAGCTATACCGACGCTACGGGAAGAGGACGCGATGGCAGCCGTCCCATTGTATATTTTCTGTACTTGTGCCCAAAAGTCAAAACCGCCCACCCACGTCATCCCCCCCTGAAACGTCCATACTTTTATTTATTTTCTAATAAAAGATTTCTACGTCTTGTGATACACCAGGCATTTCTGTGTTCTTATTTCGACTCACCCGATCTCTCCACCCCTTTCCGATAGATTTATGGCAATTTCATGATTTCTGTATAAAGAGAATTTTTAATAAATTATAATTTATACTATTCGATCTATTGTTATTATTTAATCCAATACCCGAATAATCGAATCAAAATTTTCAAATTCGATCATTTCGAATCAAGTTAAATCAATATTATTTTTTTTTTTTTTTTTTTTGATTATTCGTAAACATGAAATTTTTCATCAACAAATTGAAAGGTACTGAACAAATGGAAAATTCTACTTTTTTTCAAAGTATTCAAAAAGTTAGCTAAAAATGTAAGAAATAAATGACATGTTATACATGTAGCATATAACGAAGTAATGAACAGTAACGTCGAAATTGATAAATTTACCAACGGAACAAAATGTCGATTATAATCGAAAGAAAGTAACGCAGAAAAACGGAGGGAAATAAGCAGCGCCTGGTCTGGTTATGACGCACTGTTACTACTGAACGCGAACCATAAAAATCGCGTATAATTAAAGCGCGGTCTCATTACATTGTTCGTCTTGCTTCATCGCCATCTGCTTTATTAATTTTATTCCATTCGTTACTCGAAAACATTGTTATGAACACATTGAAAAAAACTTAACGTCTGGTAGTAATAAGTTCATGCAAACAAGATACCCTCATAAAACAGGAGGGAACTGAGAATGGCAGCAGGAAACCCACAAATTATTTAACGATTCGCGCTCATTATACGATAAGAACGTCGAATCACGTAATAATGGGTAAAAACGCAATAATTGACTTGCCGATGCATAGATTATAAATTATAAAACGCTCGTCGTTATGTCATTCGGTGTTAATGACTGAATGCTTCGCTTCTTTCTTCAAAAATTCGACGAACGAGTGAAAATATTTGTTGTTATACTTGCATAACCGTGCGTTCGAACGTATTTCTATTTGTGAATTGAATATAAACAAACGTCAAGTTTTGTCCAGTCCTGATGGACTCTTGTACAGGGATGATTTCTGGAAGTAAACGACGAAACGTGAAAATTAAAAAAAAAAGAGTGTATATCAACTATTTGTGTAATTCAGGTCATCCAGTGTGCGTCAAATAGTCGTTTCAAAAATGTCCAGTTACTTATTATTTCATCCAAGTATAGACGGCCAGCGAAAATTTATCACTCGAAATAGCGGCCGCCTCGACGTTTCCCAGCGATATAGGCTGGCAATTAGCGCGGGACTTTTCGCCGTTATTAGCGGACGACCGTACGAAAAAGTCCGTTCGTGATGTTGCGATGACGCAATGATGATTCCTGATTCGGAATAGATTTTTAGCTTTTTCAAAAAAGGGGTCAGTGTGGCGACGCTGAGACCCGTTCCAAGCCCCCGCCTGTGATTCTAGGCCTGACCAAGGCCCGAGTATAAAAGTATAGCTCGTTGCCCCTTCCTCGTCTAGTGTCATACGGTGTCTCACACAAGCAAATCCATAATACACCATGAAGTTGTTGATGGTAAGTTTCGCGCGCGCCCGTAAACAAACAAATCGCACCTTATCATCTCGAATTACGTAATTCGCGCCGAGGTTTTCCGACTAGCGTGCTCGCGCTTATCGCTTTCACGACGAGTCCGCATGCATTGCCGTAAAACGTCGTCATTATCGACCGAATGAATGCTCCGCGCATTGTCATGCAATTGCGGCCTGGAAACTGTCGAGTTAGAAAAAGGACGGAGAACCATTTGGGACTTGACATTTATTTCATCAATTTTTACATATTTACACGTAGAAAGGAAAGACGATGTACGTTTACATGTTTTTTCTTTCACTTTTAAAGTTGATTTCCGTTTTCAAGTCATTTACATACACTGGATCTGTATCGCTCGTCTAGCTCGAGAGACTATTATGCTTAATGAGATGTATTATTCAAGCGAGTTCTGATTGTGTAATTCCCGAGGGACTGAATCCACGTGAGCAAGTTGTTTATATCCTTGGAGTCTCTATTAACTAACTTTGAATTTTCTTCGAAATATTTTTTTTTTTGGACATTGATTTTGCTATCTTTGAGTCTTTATACAGTTTTTGGCCTTCGTGATGAATGTTTAAGATGAATTTTTTTGCATCGAAACTATACATTTTTGGGTCATTAAGGTACATTTTTTTGCATTGAGTTACATTTTTGGCTCATTGCGATTCATTTTTTTGAGTCATTGCGATATATTTTTGGGTCCTTAAAATCCACTTTTGAAACGATACGATACACTTTCGGGTCTTGAAGATACATTTTTGGGCCACTAAAAGACATTTTTGGGTCATTACGATACATTTTTTGGCGTTAAGATACATCTTTAATATAAATTTTTAGGTTTTTAAAATAAATGTGGGGGATTAATTTTTGAATAATTATAATGAGTTTTTCGGTAATTGCGATACATTTTTGCCACTCAGATGAGTTTATTGGTCATTACAATACATTTTTTGGTTATTAGGATACATTTTTAGATTTTTAATATAAATTTTTGGTTATTCAAGATAAATTTTTGGGTCATTGTCGAGTATTTAAAATTAATTCTTATGTCATTGAGGATCCATCGGACCTTAACAGTGACCCTTTACCTCTTTTACAAGGAAAAAAAAACGACCTTTACAAGTCGACTTTAAAAATGGGTACCGAGTCCCCATAGGGGAATGAATATGCGACATTGCGTGATTCCGAAGTAGATATTTTTCTCTCCGGCATCTCGTATGCATATAAGTGCTCTGGATAGAAACCGGTATCGACTGTATCATTTTTTTCGTGTTTGTGGGTCTATCCATTTAACGGCTGTTAATAACGATTAAGTAACTCGCGTAATACCTTGAATAACATTCGATCAAGTTTCTACACCTTAATTCCGTTATTTAGATTTCCAGCATTATTTTCAAAAGATTCATTCATGGCTGAAACCTATATTCAAACAAAAACTGCAAAAGAAATGTAACACTGTCGGTTTTCGGTTATGTAAAATTTTGGGCCCAAAAGGACCGAAATCGTTTCGTCGGAACATCCCCGGAATCCATTCTAAACTATATTTTTGTATATTACATATATATACATTTTTTTTTAAATTTATTTATTCTTTTAAGATTCACCAAAAAAAATAAAACGACAATTCGACAATTACACTTGTGTTTGCACTGAAAAATCACTGACGTTTCCGGGTCACTCGTTCATCCGATCGTATAATTTAACTAGAAAAACGCAAGCCTAATTTGTACTGCAATTGTACTGACAATATAGATTGAACTTCTAAAAAGAAAAAGAACAAAGTCTTTGTCCCGATCTGGGGACAACCGAATTCATAAATCCATGACCGTGGTATAACACTGGCCTTCGAGGAAGACAATGGGCCTGCCAAAATCTCCGGCGGGGGTCCAATAGATTTCATATCAGGATGCTGGGAGTTCCACGGCGGCCAGTTTTGCGTTCCCCGTCAGACAACTCGCGACTGGCCTGGCCTATATCGCAGCTCTCTGGGCGACTACTGTCGAATCGCGCATTAAAGAAAGAAAGAAAGAAAATAAAAAAAAACATCGAAATTCAAATGCACCGAGGAAAATCCGAGTGGAGGCAGAGAAGGTCCTCGGAAAGTTCACAGTCGGGTACTGCCGAAAGGGTCGCTCGGCAATGGTGAAAGGGGTCCCCGGGCATTACGGCGCGGCGCAAGTTGTTAGCCCCCGCCTGTTTCTAGGTCTGCGGGCCTGGGCATGGCCCGAGTATAAAAGCAAAGCTCGCTGCCCCTTGCTCATGTAGTACCCAGTGTATCACACAACCAAATCCCATTCACCATGAAGCTGTTCGTAAGTTTCACACGGCCATCAGTGATCCGCGTGAAAGAAGCGCTTTGCTAGAGTCGCCTTTGTCGGTTGATTGTTTCTTTTTTTTTTCACTCGGATTTTTCATCATCGGTTTTGTACGGAAACGAGTTTTTTTTTCTTTTTTTTCTTTAAATTTCGATGGACGGTGCGAGAAGACTTTTTTATGGCTCGTGGTCGTATAAAGTATTAAAATTTTATTCCCGTCTTGCAGGTTATCTTGTTCGCCGTCCTCGCCGTCGTCGCCGCCAACCCAGGATGGGGACATCATGAGGTAAATACTAGCATTGGTCGACACATACATTTCTAAACTGTTGATTTGTTCTTTCCCCTAAAAATCATTTTCATTTGTCATTTTTGTTTCGTAATTTTTAACCGACGTTGAGACTGTCGGGTTAATGAATGTCGACTAAACGCACTTGTTTTCTGAATAACGTTTGCCTGCCAAATATTCTTGCATCTTTGTGAATTCTCCTTAGGGAAAATTTATGTCGAAAGCATGTACGTATGTGTGTTTGTGTTTTAAATCTTCTGGATGCCGATGCGTTTGGAAAGGCGAAAACCTTAAGAAAAGTCAAGGGAGCCTTTTCTGTCTGTTTTTCTGTTGCACTCTTCTCCACGTGTCGATCACTAGACTGGTCGATTCGTGCCAGGTCGTACATTACGGGAATCAGCTCACGATTCTCGCCTCGAAGTAAGGTAATAACATTCGGTTACGAGGATAACTACGCAACGACGCATGTTCACCGTAGCAATTTTCCGCTCCGTTAACGACTCGCAGAGCGATTTCGCAATGATCCTTTCGAAGTGACTACTGCATCCAATCGTGGAGTAACGTAACTGGTTCGAAATATCCCGTTTGCGAATCCCTTTCGAAAACGACGGCGAACTGTACTTTTCAAAACAAAATTTTATTGGTAAAAAAAAAACATTCAGGTCTCTTCCGGATGGCAGAGCGGAGGAGGGTGGTCCGGAGGCCACGGGGGCGGCTGGAACAGTGGCTGGGAACCGCAGTACCACCACCACCATCATCATCAGGTAAAAAAAAAGCGACCCGCTCTTTCCGAGATCATCTTCGTCGAGAATGGTCTTCGCCGTTTTCTTTCTCTTTCCACAAAACTGGAGTCTCTATTTCCGAATTTTAATATTTTTTTTTCGTTTGCTCTCCATCAATCGCTGTTCACGATTACTTTTCAACGGTGAATGAATGGTAGTGGAATGATTGCTGGACTGGATGTTGGATGTTTGGAATTTTGAAAATTTCCCAGACCAGGATTCGCACTAATGGAGACGTTTGTTTTCAGGAACATATCCATCAGCCCGAGGGTATCCCCAACCCTCACCCCAAACCCCTTCTCCTGAAGGGTCACGATCACGTCAACAGGATCCACCTTGACCATGCTCACATCCCACACCCCCACCTCATCGGAGTCGAACACGAAGTCCATGTCTCCGAGCCCGTCGTCAAGAAGATCCACGGACACGGATGGTAAATTATTACCTGTTCCGAGGCACTGTCGACCAAACCGGTCCCAGGTGTTCTGAGCCATTGGACGAATCAACGATCATTCAAAACTGCGAATCGTCGTGGACACTTTGGAAGCATTTTGGCATCAAAAACCGGCGATAGCCTCGGAGATACCTGGATGACCGCCCCCAGACTACGCGACCAAATCTAAAAAAAAATGTACTTTTTTCAACAAAGATCACGAAACGTTCCCGTACCGCCCCCGCCCCCATCCCCCCGATTTCGCAACCGTAGACATCGTGCGTTCTTCTCGCGCCCCATGGCGCTAAGAAGAAGACACGGTGGCCCTCCGGACATTGTATATTCTTCTATCGCAGTCAAAACCGTCCGCCCCTCGTTACTCCCCCTTCCGTTTATATTTTTATTTATTTTCTAATAAAAGATTTGTACATCTTGTGATACATCAGGCATCTGAGCATTTTTATTTCGTTGAACCCAGACCTATGTATGAAAGTCAATTTTCCGTTACGCAATTAGCTAAAATACTGCAGCTCCATTTTCGATTGGAAGTACTCGTAGCGTATATCGTAGCGTATGCAGGAGCAATTCGTCTATACACTTCATTTTGCACTTTCTAACGAAAAGTCGCATTGCTCTTTGATTTCGTGTCCAAAAAAAAAAACAAAAAAATATAAAAAAAACATGGAGTTTTGAAATACGACAAATTGTACATATAAATTGTAAGAAAAATAAATGTTTTATTTAAAAATAGCGACCGTTGACAATTCTTCTTGCACTTAAGTATATTAGCATTTAACAGTTTATACACTGGGCGGTAGGTATATAATAACGAAAGGAAACGCAAGGTAGGCGGGGGTCAGGTCGTAAAAAATGATGACGGTGTTAAATTGCAGGGCGGAATTAATCAGTCGGTCATTCGCCGCAGTCGGACTATATTTTCCTTTTATGACCTCCTCTATCTCGTCCATTGCGGTTGCTTAATATGCTGGTGGGTCGCTGCGGCTCAAGAATATTCAATTCCGATGAATTATTCGCGAGGCTAGATATCGCATCGACCCAAAGTCCAGCGTTTTTCTCCATGCTGAACGTGTACGGATAATTCCTGCTGCTCCGCCGTCCAATCAACTGTAAGGAGATAATTGTATTTGTGTTTACCTTACGTTCGATAAAAGTTGTCTTTCCGTCGTCTCCGATGCATCAGTATTCTAATTTTCTTTTTTTTTTGCATTCGTCAGCTAATTGGCATTTGATGGTATACTAAAAAAAAGTTGTGAATACTTATTGCTGCACTTGCATATTTTAATAATAAATAAGGTAACAATATGATAATGTTTAGAATTGCAACAATTTCAAGGACTCTCGAGATTGGCTCGGAATGAGAGTAAATTGTAGCAATACATATAATTTTCATATCAACAAATGTTTGTCTCGCCAATATGAGAATATACAATTTTTTAATACGGTAAATATGCATTACCCGTTCATAACAATTATTGCTTTTACAATGTACGTAAACACTAGTAGTACAGCGATTCATTTCGCAACAAGTACTCCAGGCAGCACGAGTTCTTTGACGTGACTGATCGTATCAATATATTGAACCTTGGACATCTATAACGTATGAAACGTATATGCAATCACGAAATCTCATTGTTTATTCGAGGCATTCGAATACGGTTAGGGAAAGGATTAGAGTGCAATATAATCTCCAGATGAATAATTGAATGTATACTCAAGAATCCTATATTAATAACAAGGGCCTAATTTCGGGCCTAATTTCAAGTCAATCTCCCTGTGGCTAATAATTCATTTAAAGTACAATAATAATAATAATAATAATAATAATTTTATTTATGGTACAAAATAGGAGTAGGCAAAAATATCAATATTTCGATATCAACTTTCGAAAACGTTGATATGATATAAACAGACATTATCGATATTTCGATATTCTGATATTATTGATAGGTACTACGATTTTCTAATATTCTCGATATTTCGATATTCCCATATTATCGATATTTCGGTATTCTCATATTATCGATATTACGATATTCTGACATTGTCTGTATTTCTTCTATGATATGTTAATAATCATACAATATTGCGCCAATATGATGATATATTACTGATATCATATTTTTATATCGACGTTAATCTGCATGAATACTGCATAGTAAATTCAAATATTTTTTGATAATTCGATATTATCGATATTTTGATATTTCGATATTATTGATATTTTAATAATTAGATATTATCGATATTTTGATGTTTCGATATTATTGATATTTTGATAATTCGATATTGTGATAATTTTACATTTTATGTATGCATTGATATATCAAAAATGTCGATATTTTTGGCATACGAAATATCGATGTTGAAAATGAAATATCGATGTTGAAAATGAAATATCGCACACCCTTAGTATAAAAATGTCAATGTTTTAGAGATGCCGATATCTATTTCGATACCTATAGCGATATCCATACCTATTACTATACCAATTCCCTAATCCGATACTTACTGTGATGCAGATATCCATAGCAACAACCATACCAATTCCGATACCGATAACAATAGCTATACATATAACCATAGCCATACTATATATCCATATATTGATATCAAATCGAACCGAATCCGCTACCAATACCCACAACGATACCAATAATCATACCGATATCCGTACCAATTACGATACTATTCGTTATTCCGATACTTATTGTGATGCGGATATCCGTAGCGATACCGATCATCATAGCGATATTAATGCCCATCGCGACACCGTTACTTATCTGAATACCGATACGGTACTTATATCAATACCTCTATCGACACCGATACCTAATTTTATACCGATACTATTAATAGCAATACTCATAGCAATACCTATTCCGATACCTATTTTGTTTCCGATAATAATAGCGGTACCGATGCATGCCTACTCCGACACCGATAACCATAGCTATATCAATGCCTATATAGCGATACATACTATTCCGATACCAGAATCCACAAGGATTTCGAACTGATACCAGAATCCACGGGGTTTCCTAAACGAGACCAGAATCTCTACAATGTTTGAAATAAACATTTTTCTCAATTGCGATTCTTCGATCATCAATTACCATGTGTTTTGGTCAAATTTCAAAGAATAGTTTTAAATGTAACAGTGTAATGGCCATTTACAATAAAGATACATTTTAAAATATTAGTTTGTCAGCTCATTGAACAACATAAATATAATTTAATTTTTTAATTTTATAATTAAATGTTTTTTTAAACATAGAAATTTTTAAAATTTATCAATTAATTAATACTTTTTTTCAAAATTAAACTCTTTTCAAAAATTATTATTATTATTATTCGTGAAAAAATTGAAGACCCCTGAATTGCATGTCAATAAAACTGGGGTCTCATTTTTTTTTTCAACTTTAACAATAATTATTTCGATCAATTTTAGTCGTACAAAAAAAATACTTTTTCATGTTAAGTAAAGAAAATTTCTTGTCGTTTATGACATCTATCCAAAAATATATATTTCTACTTGTTTGCTAATAATAACACAAAGAAACGATCAAGATCATAATAAATATAAAGTTCAAAATTGAAAGCGTAACGGTCACTGTACTTATTGTTTGGGACAATGACACCAAAACAGTAATAAACAATAATAACAATATATGTTGTACGTATATAAAATTTTCGGCCTAGGTCAAGGCCCTCTTCAGTAAGTAATAAATCAATTGTATATAAAAAAATAATAATATGTATAATTGTACATATAGTGTAATATATTGTATGATTGTATATACATATATAAAAAAGTAAAATATATGTACAATTATACATATTATTATTTTTTTATATACAATTGATTTACTTACTGAAGAGGGCCTTGACCTAGGCCGAAAATTTTATATACTTACAACATATATTGTTATTATTGTTTATTATTGTTTTAGGGTCATTGTCCCAAACAATAAGTACAGTGACCGTTACGCTTTCAATATTGAACTTTATTAAACAAAATCGGTCAAGAATCATTTATTAATATAATTATAATAAATATACATCAATAGGTTCAGCACCAGTGACGAGTGACTCCATCTGTACGACGCGCCTCGTAGCTCAGTTATGTTTATCGAGACTTGATCTTGTTTTTGTTTATGAAACATGATATTTCGTTATTAATCTAGATTTCATTCACAATTTGCCATTGAGTCGTACATCGCGTAAAACTTTTAAGAATGTCAAGGTCACTTGACAATATACACATACGTGCATGTGACCCAAATTTTGATTAACAAAAAAAAAACATTTTGTTATGTAATTATAATAATTATTTTGGAAACAGGAGTCAAATGTGATGCGACCTCTATCCGGAGCCCTCAACGAGTACCAGGACAGCAGAGCAAGAAAGAGGTTTACAATTAGAAATGTTTTTTTTTCCATAAAACCCGTTGATATTTGACCTTTCGAAGGCATTACTGTTTGAACGAGTTCCCAATGCGTAATCTTACCGCAAAAAAATCTCAATTTTTACGCCAGATGTCCCAGATGTAAAAATTGTTAACTTTCCATGTAACTCGAGATCCGAGTATCCGATTTACTTACGATTTCAAACTATATAAAAGCAGAGCTCGAGACCCTTTGCCCGTGTAGTATCCAGTATATTACGGAAGAAACCCCATTCGTCATGAAGCTGCTCGTGAGTTTTGTAATATAGTTACAAAATTATTCAATAATTGCTTAAAACAAAAATATTCTGGTTTTTTTTTTCAAAACTATAAACTTTTTCTACTTGTGGAATTCTAAAAACGTATCAAATCAACTGATAGAGTTTGGATCGACCCGAAACAAACGATGGTCTAAATGCCGCTAGATCCAAGACAATTATCCCACACGATGCTTGCACTCGAATGAATTGACATGATTAACGTTCAAAATCATCAGGGACGACGTGACGTAATTAGATTCAATTCTGAACAAACAAAAAAGTGGATGTTTCCTAGTGTTTATTGTGGTTCATACAGGTGCAAGCTTCGTCCAAGACGGATCTGGATGTCAAAAAAAAAAAAAAAAAAAAAAAAAAAAAAAAAAAAAAAAAAAAAAAAAAAAAAAAAAAAAAAAAAAAAAAAAAAAAAAAAAAAAAAAAAAAAACAATCGTTTTGTAAATTATATTCTTTCGATTACTACAATTCAGTTTTTGTTTCACAGATTGTTTTGGCCACTCTCGCGGCGGTCGCTACTGCTACCATCAATCATGGATGGCCCCATGCACATGCGGTAAAGTTAAAAAACATTTATACCCAATTAGCTTTGAACGTCCATTGGTCGTACATCTGCGCCTAAATTGACGTTCAAGTTTGAATATCGTCAGGAAAAAGTGATAATATAAGAATCTTATCGCTTTTAGGAACACATCAACCAACCGCAAGGTATTCCAAACCCCCACCCAGCCCCCCTGCATCATCACGGCTACGATCACACCAGCAGGATCCATTACGATCACTCTTACATCCCTCACCCCCACTTGATCGGTGTCGAACACGCTGTTCATCATCTGGAGCCAGCTGTAGCGCCTGTACATGGACACGGTCATGGCCACGGCTGGTGAATACCCGACGTTTCCTCCACCTGAACCGGTCACGAGTGTGCTGAGCCACTGGACGAATCTAAAGATCATTCAAAAGAAGAAATTACTTGGGAGGAATTTGGCCTGAAAAATCACTCGGAAATCACCTGGAAGAGCCTAGACCTGCGACAAAATTGATAATGTACTTCTTTTAAAAACGTGAAAACACAATTGTTTCATCTCAATTTCGTTCTTTTATCTGGTTCATATGCGATCTGGGTCTGTACGAATTTGTTTAAATTGAATTCTTCCTGAAATTGATGATTATATTTATTTTGTAATAAACAATTTTACCTTCATGTGATTTAGTAGGATTTGTGATTTTATGATAAACACCTGAAATATCATTCCTTCGGCTTAATCATTGCGTGATCGTTTGTCATTTCTATTGAACGATTTCCCGTGATCGATATTACAAAAATTCGACTTACTACTGCCTTCTTCATTATGTCTGAAATATAAAAATGTGAAAAAAAGTCTGTAATTCTTGATTATCGTTTAATGAATTTACAGAATAGTTTCGAAGGATGATTTGATACATAATGTTAATTAATTGATTTCAAAACATCAGACTGTGCCTATTTATGTTCTTCAACGAAATCTATTGGTTTTTGACATCATTGAATAAAAGTAATACGATTGCCAGTCATCATTTACTAAAACTAGGGGCTTCGCCCCTGCGGCCTTCGGCCGCCAACCCCACCAAGGGGCTCTGCCCCCTGGACCCCCGGCTCGCTTCGCTCGCAAGATTGTCTT